>CALYDF020008911.1:0-11204 GCA_944474145.2 Dicrocoelium dendriticum
AGGACGGACAATGGAGATCGCCTTCCAGAACTTCGTACTGATCACGGTTTATTCCTTTTATGCACAAACTTTCGGCGACCCTGGTGACCCCTTCACCTGGACAGTCGTGGACGCAGATTGACCACATCGCCACCAATTGTCGTTAGCTAAGCTGTATAACACTGCAACTCGATTGTGATCATTTATCTCACTTGGAGAGCGGATGAACAACCTTGCTGGTCACCGGTTTCTCTGTGGACTGCTACCGAACACAAAGAAGGCGGAGGAGCCACTCGGATGTCAACGGTCTTCGTTAATCGCCCCGCTGCTTTGCGGGTTAGGTCTTAAGACCAAAGACTCGGGGTGGGGTCCCTAAAGTCAACCCTTTTCCTCGGCATGGGCAACCGGGAAGATCTCTGCCCACACAACACAGCCTTCAAAACTTTCCAAATCCTTTCGCTGACTACCCATTTTTTCCTTTTTGTTGTTGTTGACTACGTGTTGTGGCACTACCGATTGTACATTGGTCAAGTGTTGAATCATAATAATAATATAATCTCACTTGGATCACACAGTTGTGTGTGCTAAAGTTGCCCTCCGCTTTGGTTGCACTCAACAACGTCGTCGGAAACAGCTTGGCGCAGTCAAACTTGTTGCTCTAAATATTCTCAGTGCCTTTCAAAAAATTTTTGCTTTTTTCTGAAGAGCTCTCCACCCTCAGATGTTTAGACGCATTGGACACACATCCGGACTGCCATACACAAGTTCGCCAGCATCACCTACGGTTTCGCTATACACAGCATCAATCGTTGGATTTCCGCTCGATGTGTTCAACTGGTGGAAGACCGCCGGACACTTCCTGTTGGTGTTGTGTATAACTCACCGCACAAAGTTACCAACGCCGAGCTGAAACAGCTTCTCATGGAAGATCACGCAATTTAGTAGACGCAGAGTGTCATCGAGATGGAACATGCTACTTCCTCAGGGAACTTCCGCAGACTCTTCTCCGAGCTACCGGTGGCAAGAAACCAACTGTAAGCGAAGTGGTATGTGCAACTAGCGGTGAACCTATTTGCAATCGCCAACGCCGATTTGTATGTTACGCAGAACACTTCAAATGGAAGTTCAACTGACCTCCATTGTCCTCAATTTGCCGTTCTCCTATCCACGGTGCTCTTTAGTGTGTAAACACCCCTCCATCATCTGAAGCAGAGGTCGCCTGTGAGCTTCGCTTTTTGAAGCATCACAAATCTCCCAGTCCCGACAAATTACCTCTGCCTTTTTTCAAGAATATTGGCCCACCTCTTTCCGAATTGACTACACTTTTTCAGGTGATTTTGACCACAAAAGTCATTCCATCTGATCGGGGCTTAACGGACATCGTTCCCATCTTCAAAAAGTGACCCAACGGATTGTGCCAACTACCGAGGGATCAGCCTCCTATGCATTGCATCCAATGTTCTCGTCCCCTGTTTCTAATTTGGCTCAGTCGAGTACGCCAACAGCACAATACGCGAGAAATTGGCTGCGTTTCACCCAGGTCGAGCTATATTGATCACATCTTTACAATCCGGTAGTTACTCGAGCACCATCGAGCTTTCAGCCGGCTTACTATCGTTTGCTTCCTAGACATACGCGCAACATTTGACTCAGTTGATAGACCTGATATCTAGAGTTGACTGGTGAGAAAGAAAATGCCATTTATTCCCGGGCCGACTGTGGGTGTACGGCAGACTTTCACCACGTTTATTATCAGCAGGGGCGTACGACAGGGTTGCCCCGCATCACCATTCTTCTTCAACTTCACTATGGATAACATGTTAGAGCGTGCTCTGGGTAACTGTGAACCGGTGGCATCGAGTTACTCCCGTGCTGACGAAATCACCCTATTTTGTAACTCCTCGCAAGCGCATGTTAGAGATGTCTGTTTCACAGTTCGGAATGACCTCTGACCCTTCCATGTGCAAGACTTTTCTTCAGGGCTGGTTAGAAGCAACTCCTATCTTCACGCTTTCCGGTTATTTTAGAAGTAGTCAACAAGTTCGTTTACTTTGGTAGTTACATTTGCGTGAATGGATTGACGGATGAGGTGCATTTACTTATTGTCAAAGCCAGAGTAACCTTTGCCAACCTCCGACATCTCTGGCACAGTACGAACAGTGCTCCTATATGTTGGCGAGACCTGGCGATGTCCAGAGTCTGTTTTTGATCACCGCTACCTCTGGAGCATCGCATTCGTAAGGATGACATTCGACGTCGGATCTTCAAGTCAGACAGACTCGGTCGACCACTGAACTGCATAATTTCCTTACGTGCGCTCCGGTAGCTCGGACACGTCCACCGTATGTCTACTCAACAGTTGCTTCGCCGTGCCCTGTTTGCATGCGTCGGCTTTGATTGGAAGCGACGATAAGGTGGCCAACCCACAACCTAGGTCCGGGTGTCAAGCCGCTGACATTGCAGTTGGCCACTGTGAGGCTTTCCAGACTCCCTGGTTGCAAGCCCAATGACATTGAGCACATCTGGTTAGAAACGCTATCAAATATGGTCCGGAATCATGCCAAATGGAGATTGTGCTATGAGACTCTTTCCCCTTAATTGTCTTTTATCTCCTCTTGTTTTCTTGGCGTTACCCATGTGATACTCAACCAATTATTTATTGTACAAGCGTCCCCGTAACCTAATTTGTATGGGGCGCCATGTTCGGACCGATGACGCTTTCAAAGTTCTTTACACCGTGTCTAAACAACCCAAAAGGATTCAGGCTGCTCCTATTGGCTACCTCTGAAGCAATGGCTAGCACGCTGCTGCAACCGGAGTTATGCAAGCAGAGGAAGCTTGTACAAGTACTCACGCTGCCTTGGCCGGAACCATTGACGCCGTCCGTACCTACCTTTGCCAAGGACTAACTGTGAGCTTTGACGCCAAGCCAACCATTTCTTTCAGTGTTTGGGGTGTGAGAACGCAGGACGTTTATCCCCTGATTGCATTGACTGATCTATCGAGTGACTCATTGACCTTCCGTTAAACTATGACTTAACCATTCACTACTGCAACCTTAGCTTATCATGTTGTATCAAGTTTTCTCATAATTCTAAATACCTGAGGAGAGTTATCGAAAAGTGTTCTCTTCGCAGCAGCTTCTAATATACTCATTCTTTATCGCTGCATTTGCCTACTTCGTGCACCGCTAAGCTAACACCAATCAGTAATTTGTTGTCCTTCGATTTACCATACCCCATGCGCATACCTTAACTTTATTCCTTGTTCTGTTTTTAGCTCAATCTTTTGATGATTTCTTATTTATTCAATGGTCCACTCCAAAAGAAGGTTCAAGAGCAAAACCAGCTCAAAATCGAAAGCTTTTCGAAAACGAGAGAAGGCGCTCGTTGAAAAAAGCCTTCGGATCCTCAATGAACACGCTACTACATTTCGAATGTCGGTACAGTCACGTGATACTCGCGGAAGTGACAACACGAACAATCCCGTTGTTGAGTCCAGATCCACTTCTCCACCGACCCAGTTTGTTAACATTGAAAAAGTGCCCGAACACGTGATAGATAATGTTGCCAAATCGTTTTCCTTGTGCAAACCTGATGAATAAACCACCGGCCTATTGTTCTTATTTTCATTTTACTCAGGCACTGGGTTCCACATCGTCATCACCGCTACACTAGTGCTTTGTACACATTTTTGGTACCATAAACAATGATGTCCCTACGAATGGGGATGCAAAAGAGTTATTGGCATTTAGCCGGCACTTTGCACAAATGAAGTCAAACGTTTGGACACGGGTTGCGGCACTGCGTGATTGCATAAACCCATACAGTAGCATGAACTCGATTCGTGGTGTTGTGATTGCAAGCGAGACGCCTGGACCACTAAGCCACAGATCCCCAAGAAAGTAAAATCGGACTTGTATTGCCTGGATACCGTAGTCACGTATTCATAGTCACAACGCGGTCGTAAACATCTGGCTGTCCTAGGAAGATCAGGAGCTGTTGTCGACACAGCTTCTCTGCAGCTTTGATCGCTTAACATCATGACCAGCCTAGTCCCGTGGATAGATCAGTAATTTGCACACGTTACTTAGGCGATCCGGCTAGGATGTGACTGATATCAGTTGCGACCCATATTTTGCAGGGTCCCGAACTATGCACCTGGTGGCTTGTGTGGATTCTGCCTAGAGAGCGAGACAAAACAGCAGCACTTAATGTAGTGATCATTGACTTCATCTGTCGTCAGGTCAACGGTTGTCACCCCGTCGAGCTTCACATCATCCTAGATCCAGTAAATGAAGTAAGGCCTTCATTAGACCATGGGCGTTGCGTTTGTGTATCAACGCGACATATTCAGTCAGATATATTTTCCACTGGACAAACATAGCCATTCCCCTTTGGCGCACCATTACGCACATTATCTTTGCGGACAGGATGGTGTCAACAGACACTTGCAACACCCCATAGACAACGATGCTCAAAGACCTGAAGACACTTACGGCCGATGGAATCGAGTCTTACTCGCATAGGAGAGCGACTTTTACTCTGGTTCTGTATGCACAACCTCTTGAAACCTGGAAATTTTCTCTTCTGGCTCCAGAGCTGTCGCAGATTCACGAGGGTATTTCTCACTTAGCAACACTTGTTAACTTCAGTCGTACGCTCGTCGACTGTGCCGCCTCGTAGCCTAAAGGATCACAAGCCTGCTTTGTAACCTGAGGGCGCGGATTCGAACCTGCGTAAGAGACCGAGCGACCCTCGCAGTATCCTTAACCCACGCGCGACTGTTAGTGTTTGAACGGCAACATCGGTACGGCGTACTGCTGATACCATTTTTCCCTTACCAAACAAAATGACAAGGTCAATCGTCTAATCCGAGCAGGTCCTCAGCACTGTCATCGTTCCACAAATCAACGTTCCGTGGCGGAGTCTACCATAAAATTAAATTGGTGTGGGATAGACGTGATGAATACCACTTATCAATGGAAAAACTTCCACAATTTGTCATAAGCGTTATCTCAGGCTGGAGAGTTTTCTACGTGGGGATGTAAGAACTTCCCGGACGAACTGTTATTCCAACGCTTATTCGATTGGTATCTATTTGTATCGATTTCGCACCTTCTCCAAGGCCCTCCTCGTCGCTGCACAGCGTCTTTAAGGTTGGATGGTTCAGTATGGCGCTGGTAATGTTAATAGCTGGTCTTTCTGTTCTAGAAGCTTGAAATCATTGGACGTGGTCTGATTTAGGCTTGTTGTTAGCACGTTGTTCCGTCAAGGTCATTTGATTTCCAGTTTTTCATTTCGGCTGGGACGGAAGTCCTATGGAGGACTTGAGTGTTTTATTCGGGATGACAAGCAAGTTCCGACACAGTGTGTAAGCTGCTCAAGCATTCCACGTGATACTTTTTGACTATGTCGAACGAAACAGTGTGGTCAACTGAGTTAAATGCGCAGAACTCTAGTCGGTCTACATCACGTGCGACTCTGCTCCAGCATCTATCGACTGGTGAAAATATTGTCTGTACAGACGCATACCTGCTCGTTCCTTGTTTTTTGTTACGCTTTGAGGCCGTGGGCTCGATTTGAGGCCAGTAATTGTCACTAACGACGTTAGACTGCTACCCTTTTGATTCGCACAAACAGCGATATCCCTTCTTGTGCATTATCACTGTACTCGATTCATCCCAGTTGATTTCGTCTTTCTATACTTGTTCGAACAAAGTACAGGCGAGACCGGATTTGCACTGTGAAAATGTGTTACTGCTGGGGCAATGTTTCGAACCCCTGCTTCAGTTTCCTTCAGATAGTCATATTTCGATCCACATCACCTGAACACGAAACGGCTCAAATGCAGGGGATCTACTGAACTGTATCTAAAAGTCTTCCATCTAGTGAACCAGATGGAATCCCTTGTTATTCATAAGGACGCACTTGCTGTCCCTGATTGTCTTGCTGACGAGTGATCTCATGGTGATGGTGGCGCGGATAAACTGGGTTGGTCCGCGGACTTCAGTCTACGATCCTTTTTCCTGAATACTCTGAGCGTCCTAAGCCCACTGGACTTCCCATTTAGTCCGATCCTGGTCGAATTATGCAAATTAACACCAAGAATACTGAATTGCACTTGGTCCGCTGACCCTTCGAATGTGCTGTATCTAGTACGGCATTGACATGTTACCACAATCAAATCTTCTCCCACCTCTAACTAATAGCAGGAGTTTGACCGTATTTCACAGGTCACCGATTGAAATCTATGTAGGTCCGGTTAGCTTCTCATTATCTCAGCCCTCGTGCAACTGTTGGAAGTTGCGTTTCAACGAAATTCCGGTATGCTGCTGATCTCCTTCATCTTGCTTAATTTCCGAGGGGTACAGACGGCTTACCTGCACACTCAATTTTATTTTACTATAGGCTGTCTCCGAAATGATAGCACGGCATTGTTGCTTGTTAGGCTCGTGATAGAAGACATATTTTGTATGATCAGGATTGTAGTCAGTTTGAACATAAGCGGCAGACAAAAAACCAAAAGGCACAGCTTTTTCCTTGCGTTGACCTTAGTCGGTGTTGTCAAGCCGATTGCAGTGAGGTAGCTGTTCACAAAATCCCAATTAACCAGCAAGTATACAACCATGAGGCCTGGAACTATACCTATCTTGTTTGGTGCTAGGTTATCGTATCAGTGTTTCCGGGTGCCCGAAACTAATACTACAAGTATAGACTATGTGCGTTTAATCCAATAGCCATACGAGTATGATGAACTATACTCTTGCAGTTGCGCGTCATGAAAGCGTCATGCTGTTAAGTTATTTTAAATCACGTGTTTATAACTAGAGGTATGAGGTGACAGCGGTTCTCTTACCCTACAAGTCACATTTTGGGGCATACCAAATGACATCGTTAGTTGAGCACATCAGCTAAGTGTGTAATACCTGTCTAAGAGTGACATGCCAATCTAACCTCGATTTTTTTAGCTTAGCTAAACCTTTAGACCACACTGCGAAGTGCTTACCAACTTTACAATTTTTGGGGCTTTCTGTTCTAATGACTCGCTCACATTTCCCGTTCTTCGTGATGCCTCACTACCACACGCGAATATGTGAACAGGCTCAGTTGTTTCGCGTGCACATTCACATCATTTGACCCCGCTTCTAGCACTGTACGGCAAAATTGAGTAGATATGGCATTCTGCTCCTCGTACCTCAGTGGTAGGCCGATGTCTTGTCTGCTTTACGAATAACGTTTGTCTCTCGACCTCATAGCTCAGTCATGTCTGCCATTACAACGGTTCATGCTCCAAACTACCTTACCATTTTCAACAAAGTACCAAAGACGTTTGCAAGCAGAGATATCTGTCAATGCATATATTTCCCTTGGAGATGGGACTTAACGTCTACACTGGCCTGGCAAGCCAGTTTGATACGTCAGAAACCGCTTGCGTATTTGGGATCAGAACTACGTTTTTGGGCAGTTGGGTGCTTCTACTGACGATACCTGTGGCGTTTGCTCGGAACCGAACAATCCTCTTTCTGTGTGAGATCAAGAAGCACGAGGCTGCATCACTGTTTGGTCCTCTAGTTGCTCGTGTGTTGCATTGTGGATACTTTTCAACCACCGACATGGAAACACGGTGACTAACCTCCCCATATGGTCTCCGGTGATTGGTCTGCTAACTGCAACTCTAATCTTCCACGACACTGCTTATTATTCCTTTTGAAGTGCATGACTGCGGCCTCAGCGTTTCGCTTCACTAGGGCAGCACACGCTGTCAACGAATTTCACAGAACATGTACCAGTCATCCTAGGCTTCTGAATGAGCATTCGTCATTTTACCTGATGGAAACCTCGCTTAGTGCTTATTGCACTCGCATACTGGTGTACCTCATGGACAACCAATGATTTTCTACTACTTCAGCAGACGAGCGCATGAAATCTAATATTTTCGCTATTCCGACGATGGTTGTGCTGCGCTTCTCTCGTTTACACACTACTAGCTGTTAGTTTCTTCATTTGATAATTTAGCGCTTTGGTCTCAGGCAACAGTTTTCCGACCATAAGCCCTATTTATGGGATACCATTGATTGCACCTCTTTTAAGTTTCTCTGGATATCGTCTAGTTAGTATAGAATCTTAATTGAAAACGTAAGGCGACTAGCCGCAAACGTGGCTCGGATTTATTTCTCTCCTTCAACTTTTGCCATTGAACTCTAAATCCGATCAAACGACTCATTTCTACTGAGTTCGAAGATGGTAAGTTTGATAAAGTGAAGCCGCATCACCTACATCAGGTGCAACCAGTCTTTCTTCACGTACACAGCACTTTGTCTAACTTGCATACTCCCCACGCTGTTGCGAATTAGACCCAGTGCTTACTCACTTGCTGAGCTTTCGATTTACCGTTACTGATGGGAGCACAAGGACTGCGTCCAATCAATCAATCAACAGCAGTACGTCAGTCACTTGAACTGATGCTTTGCTGCCATACAACCATGATGACCTATTGAATGAAGAATAATAAGACGGAGAGAAGGGGGACTTGCCGAAAGACCTTAATGGTCTAAGCAAACATTCAGGGTCAAGGCGTCTACACCTTGTTTAGACAACGTACCGTCACAAACAGTCGGCTATCGTGCAAAGATGAGGCGGCATCAGCGAGACAACCTTGCGGCTCTCACTGCCACGCGTCATAAGCAGCCAGTATCCCGCAGAGAACTCAGCACCAAACACACTTTAAACAAGCAGTCCGACTAGGAGACGACAGCAGACGCGCCACTGATGTCGGCTGCGAGCCATGTCCTGTAAAGTCTCGAGCCAAGCACAAGGCGGGTCACGTGAACTCCAGCCCGGAAGGCGAGACGGATCAATGGCACCCAGTTTGGTCGTCGGTGACTTCATTTCCCACTGTCAAGTCAACTTCTGTCCACCACGAGCCTTGCGCCACCCTACACCTGGTAGACTAAACAAAGCCCTCCTAGGTAAGCGGTGACCAGACATACGTAGTACGTGTCCAAGCCAACGCAACTTATTCAGTGCTATCTGTTGTCCTATGGAACTAGCTTGGTTATCACTGCCTAGTACTCGCCTACGCACATCATCGTTGCGGACACACTGGTGTCACCCGACACCAGCAATGCTCAACAGAGGACGATGATCAAAGACTTGAAGGCGCATCAGATCTTTAGACCGAAGGGGCCAAGTCTCACTCCCATAGAGTAGGACGGCCCTCACTGTGGCCTTGTATACATGGCCGTTCAAACGGAGGGAAATTCCCTTCTGTCGCCAAAGATGCCGCAGGTTCAAGAAAGTTCTGGCTTTTGCAATGCATGAGCGGGCGTCAGTTTCTATGCGCCCATTGTTGCTGATGCGGCTGCCAAGATAAGTGAACTGATCAACCACCTCGAGTTCCTCGTTATCAAGGGTCAAAGACCGTGGAGGACAAATAGACCTGTCTGAGGGTGACTACATAATCTGTCCAAGCACTGTTGGCCCCTTTCGAAGTCCCTTGAACATAGGGGCCAAGGTCACCATTTTCGACTGTTATTCACTATTGATGGACCGTCACTGGTACAGGACAACCCTTATTTGATGGAGTCTGCAGAGAGCAGTGAATTGTATTAATACTAACTAGGGATCGCCCATTGACCACCATATCGTGGGCGGCAGCTGTTGCAAGGTTACTTCCATTAGTTGACGATATATCCAGAGCCTAGGGGTGATGCCTCCAGATGGATTCGAACCCGAATCCTGTAATCATCATTCTGACACAGTAACGATGGAGTATCTGATCTCGGCACACACTTCTATTCAGCTGTCTCCCAAAATACTTAGATAGCGGGACAAATGGATATGTACCTGACAGGCTGCCACTATCATTTCCTTGTTTTCATGCCTCCGGACTGCGTTAACTCCGGTTTAAACTGGGTGGTTGTGCTCTGTGTGTTTAAGGTGACCGCTATGAGCCGATTTTAATCTTCATGGAGTACATATGCATCGTTTAGCCCCCGGCCGCTATGGCATGCCATTTCAGAAGGCCATATACCACTCCAGTAAAATCCTATGAATTTTGCGTACCTTTTCCTACGAACAGTTGCGGCACAACTTCAGTTCCCTCAGCCACGACCAGAAATACTTATTTCGGGAATAGTTATACATGACGTAAGTAGTAAACGATCACCCCGAATAATTGCATCCTCTCCGTTACTACCCTAGACGTATAATCGTCACAACTGATTATTTCATACACACAGACGTTGTGATCCTGGGTTTTTATCATCCAACCGAAGGGTTGTGCCATACTACGAGAGTCACATTTATTCTACCAGGCTAATGGCTGGAGACGACTGATCACAACTTAGCCTTCAGATCCATCAAGGACGCTCACTAACTTCTCCATCACACACCAGTAACCATATGTGGGTGTGCATAGATTCATAAGTGCTCGTCACCACTCCATCAAATTGTGCGTAGTCACTCCTGACACACTGCGATGAGCTGAAAGTTCTCTAAGGGAGCGCACATACATTGTCTACTTTAAGTTCAAGTGGGACTAGAACAATAAGAGAATCGCATAAGTTTTCTTTCTTAAGCAGATTGTCGAGCCAGAACTTGATATGGTGCTCCGAGTTTTTGATGCATCTAAAACGGAACACCCTGGTCAGCCTATTACTGCTCATATTCTCTGCATTATCACTCCTTGCTGTGCCAGTTACATGAAGTAGTAAAGGATAGAAAGAGAATCGAAGGTAAGGAGTAAACAAGTCATTTGAAAAGAAAAGATAATACCAGTGATGAGGGAAAGTACAGAGAATAGAATCAAAGGATGGGGATGGGAGTTAGTAAGGAAAAGGGAAAGGTTTCATGCTGCCACCAAAAAGCGTCTAGTTGACGCTCAAACCCTTTAACGGTAGATTTCTTGACAACCCTCTGGAAACGAGTCCCAGCACTCGATGACTAGACGTGATGGCCGAGTTTCCACCCTATTCCGCTCGGACCGCGGTTTGTCCACCTTCATGCAATCTCCGCGGAGACCAGATAATCTAGCAGGACTAAATATCCAAGACAAATCTGGGCCAACCTTCTCAGTTAAAATACGGTAGGTTAGTATTGGGTCTTTAATCTTTCGATGGTGTCTTAAATGCATCCCATAACTCTCTCGGGGTACGTTTGTCTCCGTAGCCCATCGACCAGCCTAGTATCGACTCGCAACATCCTTTCCAGTGCCATTTTATC
>CALYDF020008912.1:0-11229 GCA_944474145.2 Dicrocoelium dendriticum
CTGTTGGTGCTGGCATGTTAACAATAGCTGAAATATTGGCTGGGTCGGGACGACGTCCATTCTGATCAATAATGAACCCCAGATATTTAAGTTGTGGTAAAAGTAAGCTGCATTTGTCTGGTCGCAAGCGCAATCCGTACTCTTTTATACGATCCAAAACTTGGTCGAGCCTCACTGCTAGCTTTTCTGGACTTGTTCCGACCGCTAAGATATAATCTAAGTAAGCTGCAACGCCGTCAATGCCCGTGAGCATGGTATCCATAATCTGCTGGAAAATAGCTGGTGCTGTTTTAACCCCGAATGGCAATCGGTTAAACTGAAACAATCCACGGTGTGCGTTAATTGTCAACAATTCCTTTGACTCATCGTCAATGGCGATTTATAGATATGCATCAGCTAGGTAAAGTTTGGCAAACAGTCTACCGCCTGAAAGTTTGACAAAAATGTCTTCTGGGACTGGTAGTGGATAACTGTGTGTCTGAAGGGCGTCATTGAGACCTGTTGAAAAA
The DNA here is from genome assembly GCA_944474145.2 of Dicrocoelium dendriticum. Classification (NCBI taxonomy): domain Eukaryota; kingdom Metazoa; phylum Platyhelminthes; class Trematoda; order Plagiorchiida; family Dicrocoeliidae; genus Dicrocoelium; species Dicrocoelium dendriticum. The sequence goes on from CALYDF020008912.1 coordinate 510, forward strand.
TCTGCACACGCATGAATTGAGCCATTGGCCTTTCGTACCACTACGATTGGAGCAGCCCAGTCCGAGTAATCGACTGGTTGTATGACATCTGCTAGCTGTAGGCGATCCAGCTCTAGCTCTACACTGGTTAATGCAGAATAAGGCACCGGACGTTTAGGACGAAAAACGGGTTTAGCATCTGCTCTCAGCTGCAATTGAGCCTTCATTTTACTACCAAGACCAAGTCCTTCCTGGAAAACTAGTGCATATAGCTGAAATAACCGTTGTGGAATGGACTGCTGTAGCCCTGCATCGATTATTACGGGAGGAATGCTGATGTTCAGTGTCAGTTTGCAGACTTTATCAAACAGAATACTCCAAAGATTGAAATTATCTAACCAGTCAATGCCGAGAATATTCAATCCTTTTTGGTTAGTGAGGTAGCATATAGACTCAAATTTTTGACCATTATAAGATACCGAGCAACGTAACTCATCAACTAAATCGAGTTGTTCCGGATTCACTGAGGGCTGTCTGTTGAGTGGGCATAACTGGAGGACGTCCGATGGGTTCCCAAATCGTTTGCGAAATAATCGTGATGTCCGATCCTGTGTCTACCTGGAGAGTCGCGGGATACCTGTTTACACTCACTGTTAGATAGCGTCTTCGCGATGTCGCGTTGACTTGATAGCTAGCAACAATGCTGCGACTAGCCTTCTGCGGTGGTTTCGGAAACCGTTTGTTGGAATTGTCAGCTTTAGTTGAGTTGCGTGGCTTGCAGAAACCATCTTTGTGACCAAAGCGTTGACACTGATTGCACCAATGTCGGCGAAAAATGCACTATGAGGCGTAGTGCCATGCGCCACAATTCCAACATGCTGTTGGTGGCTTTGTGGACTCCTGTTTGTGTGCTCTGACCGGTCTGACATCTGCCATGTTGATCTGCTGCTGTTCCACCATACGGGAATCATGCTTCAAATTGATCAGGCGCTGACATTCCTCAGCCATTTTCTGCGACGTTATGTCTGGGTCTTGCTCCAGTCTGGTGAGAAGAAGTGTGCGGATGTCCGCGTCTGACGGAGATTGTAGACCACAAATAAACATGAGACACTTGAATTGTGTCTCGGTCTTGGATGCAAGTTTAAAACGCTCACACTCGCGGTTAACTATACCTGCGTAGATAATGTAATCGTCCATGGAGTGCTTGATGAGTTTTAAGCAATGATTACGTGTGCTGAATAGCGAGGAACGTTCGCCAAAAATCTGTGTGAGGCACTGAACCGTGTCATCAAAAGAAAGTTCGCGTGGGGGTTTGGGCAAAATATAGTTTACGAAACGATCATGCTCCGTGATCCCCAACTTACGAAGCAGTGTTCGTGATCGCCATGAATCCTCCTTCCCACCGAACTCAACACGAAAAATGTCCTCATAGCGCTTGAACCAGGACTCAAAAGTAACACCCGACGCAACGTCATGCTGGAAAATCTGAATTGTAGAAACAATTGATTCAATGTTGGTATGTTCATCCTGCGGTGTCTTGTCCATGGAAACCAGGTAGAGGTTACGCATTAGAGTATCGAGTAAACGGAGCTGAGCGGCCTCGAACTGCGACTGCTGTTGTTGAAGAATTGCACGGAAATCGTCTGCTGAAATTGCCATTTTAATTACCAATTCCGTCGCCAGTTGATATAACCCGAACTGTTCTAGTAGGTGGATATAATACTAAATCGTGGAAATGACAGGTAGTATTGATACAGCGGATCAAGAAATACTGACAAGCAGAGTCAACAAGGTGTCAACAGGAAGTTCCCGTGTTTACCAGACTCACTGGGGTATATCGGTTTCGTTGGTTCCAGCTTGGTGGTGATTGGCTGGACAGTTGTATGGTCTGATTGGATGACAGCACTCCATGTTGGGTTGGGCTCCCAATACGACATAAGGTGTCATCTCCTGGTGAACACCCGCAAGAGGTGAAAAAGGTGGAACGTGATCTGGGAGATGGATGACAGTGAACTCTCTAGAACGTACGCGCGATTGGCCATGGGCAACTAGTCATGTGAGAGTATGCAGAGAACTGAGTATGCGGTCAACCCGGTTTTAATTCTATCAGCGTGAGGGCACAGATAACAGATCCAGGAAACGCACACCATACCTGGAAAACACGTAAGGAGGAGCAATTCCGATGCCATTCCAAACAACTGTACTACTGTGCCAGGTTGAGATAGTGGACTTTCAGAGCTGTTATGACTGTACTCCAGTAGATGACGACTTGAGTAGCCGGGGTCCCACAAAACCTGACAAATCATAATAAGGTTTCCAGGCAATTACCGGTATCGTCGAATGAAGACCCAGAGCAACATCAGCCTTTGCATTTGTTCTTGCTTGCTGGGCGTGGAGGTAACCTCAAGGCAGTGAAATGTCTGCTCAGCCATGACTGCCATGACTTACACTGCCTATTCTACGTGGGGCAAATGTATGAGCAGAGTAACTGTTGACAACTCGACGGTTCGACTTGTTCGAAGGCACGCCGTAAGAGGCCCATGTTTTGAACGCCCCTACTTGATGTCTTTTTAGTTTGGTCCGTACCATATGGGACAAAACACAACAATCGAAGGTATTGATCGTTTGGTTTTCGGGTGCACTAACGCTGGGGTGATACTTCAGCTTCCATTCACCAACGACCAGCAATCTATTAGCAATACATAATAGCGGTCTACTGCAGTACATGGCTTCCGTCAAGCGAAGGTTAGTGTGAAAAAACTATTTAACTATCTGGTTGAAAGCGTAAAAGTGCACTGAACACTTAGAATTTGTAGTGACACGGAGCGCTTTGTCATCTCGTCTCGGTTGCTCAGTTCGGTGACTGACCCTTGTTTTTATCCATGATCCTCAATTTGGTCAATTAATGAACTCTTATCACTGCTTATGCTTTACATTAGAACTGCCCGCGTAGAGCTGGATGTATATTGAAGCAAGAGATTTTTGCGATTACAAGGCATTTGATTTGCAAACTTGCACTAATGTCAATAAAAACTAACATTAATCGGAAGCAATAGCTGGTTTAGACGGAATCGAAATGAAACCATGAAAAGAATGCCCATTAAGCACCGCTCATATAGACTGACCACAGTGTCAAGGGTCAGACTGTCGCACTCTCATAAGAACATATTTCTGTGTGGATCAAAGCACGTCATGTGTGCGTTGGGTCAAGTTCGACGAACGAAGAGCTCACGCGGGCCACTAAACTTAAGTGCAAGGCATAAAACAAGCATTAAAGTTAAACTAGCTTTGTTGGAACATTGACACAAGATTGTATGAGGTAAAGGCGATCGTGCTATTCGTGAATAACAAGATCTTGATAGCTTCCTATACTTATTTTGCCTCTAGAAGGGTTACAGGGTTCTTGATATCCACAAACCTAGGCGCGTCGCATGAGAGGGTAACTGTTTATATAAAAGTTCGAGGATGAATAATGCCAACCATCAGCACCTGAACAACACGAGTCGCTGCACATACGGCGCCACCAAAGAATGGAACTATGGCAGGTTCAATTTAGCTGACCATATGGACTAATTCCTTTCAGAAATTACCAAAACATTATGGATCCATAAGAATTGGGCGAAACAGGCAAGTATCATAAGCGTCCGAATAAGATGAAATTACAAAACCGGGATCTGGTTCTTTAATGGAACAATGGAACAATGGTATATGACGGGTAAAAAAGCATACACTTAACGAGTCCCGCAGGTTGGCAATAGAAATACTAACAGATTGGCAAACCACATAAGTGGTTGAAGTAAGGAGCGTCAGTGAGATAAAAGGTAGAAGTACAACAGTTTTAGGGGGATAAAGTGGTACGACGCAAAACTGGCTAAGAAATTGTTATCGTTGGTGATGGTAGCAAATAAAAATGGAGTACTCACCGGTTCGCACAGATTTACGACCGTGAATTTGGGGTATAAATCCAAAGAGGCTGGTCAATCTAAATATATACAAGCGTTTTCGTTCATAAAACAAAGCGCAGGGGGCTCAGTGCGACGTCCAATCGTTTTTTAAACGTATCTAATGTGGGGGCACAAACAACTGAGTTTGGAAGGGCGTTCCAGGGCCCGCAGACCCGGAGGGAGAAATAGGTTCTCCGACATTCTAGACGACTGTACTGATGGCTCAGCTTTAAACTGTTACCGCGAAGGTTAGTGTTTGGGCTGAGCTTCAAGAGGTGGCGGCATACGTGACTGGGATCGCTCAATATCTGGTACACTAGTATGAGGTCTCCACGAAGTCGCCGGTACCGTCCGCTGAACACTCCGAGTATCTCCAGTCGTTCCTGGTAAGGAGTGTGGCGCAAGCCCTTGACGATTTTCGTTGCTCGACGCTATGGGGTCTCAAGCGCTGCAAGGTCACGTTTTAGCCAGGGTTGCCAGGCCTGGATTGCATATTGTAGCGGAAGCAGCACGTAGAGCTGAAGCAGACAGGCATCAGTGTTAGGAGTTGCAAGTTACGGTATCGGCACACCTAGGTTACGTGGCGCAAAAGGATGGCATCTCAGCCCAACAATCCCACGCATGACAAGGCCTCATATTATCGATTGACATAGGAAATTGTGGGGACTCGCGCTCACAATGACCTCACGTTATGAGACTCAGGTGGTGAAGGTGAGGAAATGAGCCAAACTGTTTTTACATCCAAGGCGGACAGAGCATCAGCTACACTGCGAGTTTGTGAAAATTCTGATATGTAACATATGGCCTGGGGAATCGTACACTCTTACTAACAGATATTTCTTTGGGCTACGTGATTAAACTGAAGGAAAGGAAATGCATGCGGTAGGTTCTCAATACGGTTTTAAATCTCTCTTCGGTGAGGGTGAAGATCATCACAGCAGTAGACCGTATGAAGAATGCTACCCATTTAAATACAGGTTGTTAAATCACATAATCTTCCTCGGAAGTGAAATGGTAGAAAGTTAGGAACTGGGCGTTGGAATCAGTCTTGGCACTGCTCACCCAAGGAACTGAACTCGATTGTCATAATATTGAACAAAGCGAAAGCTGAAGGATCATTAAGCAACAACTAATTTCTATTCTTGAGCAATGGTTCTATAAGCCAAGGGACATGGGGAAAGAGTTCAAGAAATATAAATACGTTTTATGAGGCTACGTAACACAAGGTCATAATCGAACTTTTGCCATAAGTTGCTCTACATCTTATTCGCCTCCAGACAAAGCCAACATCGGATGTATTGCGACAAAACAAATTCGGGGGAAACAGCAATGATTTGAGTTGAAGATGGGAAATTTACTGTTGGACATGAAGAAGAAAATTCAACGCAGCATGAGGATAAGGAAAAGCACTGAAGGCGGATGTGTTGGCAAAAAATCCCCATTGTTTGTAGCTACGCCTGCAACTTTTTGATTTTATACACACAGTTGTTTTATTCGGCCAAGGAAGTTGCAACATAGCTTCCCTTCACGTTAATTTTCTTATCACCATATCAGCCTAATACATACCATCTTATGATATGAAGTGTCATTGGCTACATTCCTGTTAACAGTTTCAGCTAACTCATCAGCGGACCGTTTTCCCCGTTTAAATCGTTCACCAAGTGCACCATGATGAAATAAATGAACACGCTCAAACTCTGTAAAGTTTGAACACGTTGCAAATGAAACTGGAGTACAGTATGCTTTTTTGACTAACTGTGCTTTGCGTGTTCGTCGTTGGAACTCAGCGGTTTACTTGACAACTACAACTACGGTGATAGCTCCGAATTAACGGTCTCAAAGCAATCTTCGCACAGTGATGTTGTCATATTTGGACAAGGTTCACCCCGCCAAGTTTGCAAACCTATTGATCGCAATGAACTGGTTCATTCACATCGATCGCTTGCAAGCAATTTACCTGAGAGCACGTAGTTGTTTGACAGCACCGGCTAACACATATCACAAACTCGTACCGATCGCAGGAATTACGGACCAGACTGGTACCGTAGTTGACGATTGATAGTAGTCTAATGTCGGAAAAGTGAAAGCTGAGATGAGAAGTAATAGGCTACCTGTAGGTAGAGGAATAGCATAGGGAGAGGCGGCCGGCCCCGGGCGGTATGTGACAGGGGACGGCATTCTTAGTATCGTGAATTGTTTAATACCAAATAGTAGAGGTAAATTTCCAGATAAGATAAGGGTTGCATGTTATTAGTTTACTTTGTATGAGCAGAAAACCTTTTCCCATGTACCCCACCTGTACAAACGTTCGCACCAGCGATATTCTTACCTGTCCCATAGTGGTCATTTTCACCGCAGTTACTTCATCGTCCTAAATTATCAGCCATTTCACCAAATACCACTGAGCACTTTACCCTGAGCCGATTTTGAGGGTTTACAGATTTACAATTGCCGAAAATCTGGCCACCGCACCGGGTGGCAAATGCAGTTGCTACGCCACTGCCTCTGAGAAATGAACCGCATGAGTGAGTCATGAGTTAGATTTACTAGTTTGATTCGTAGCTGCATCAGAAGAAAGGTGAACACCGGTGAAAAGTGAGTAGGATACGTGGAGCCACAGTATCGCTGAAATAATGAGACACACCTAGTAAAATGGCTAAAGCTTAGCGACTCCTACATGCTAGTCTGAATCTCAAAATAGTACTGTAATCACAGGTAATGAGGTTATCCTACAAGTAAGAAAAGCAAGGCAAGACGGAGTAAAGTTACAAATTTAAATCCCAACCGCAAACCATAGACTTACGGAATCCGGCACCTGTTGACGGCGCAGTGCTACTTATTTCTAGTCATCGTATGAAGATGGAGCAATCGAAAAATGGTACCATAAGGATAAAAATACCAAGGCTTGATAAGTCCGTGGGATGGTCTGTGTGAACTGCGAAAGTTCAAAAAAGCAGTTAGACTAAAGTGAAACGCGCATCTGTGCGCTTATCTTATTATCCACGTTAACACACAAGTATATCCGTCTACTTCGATTTCGTTGGCATTTGTTAGCACAATCTTTGTTTGCGTCATGTCGTCACCCAAAGAGCAGAAATTGAACCAATTAATGTAGCTGGATTACACATCGTCGAGTCGTTTTGTAAAATGTGTAGCGTGGGCGTAGTAATAACAAACGTAGATCGAGCGCTTTACGGTTGACAAATTTGAGGTAAATATAACTCCTGTAACCTTCCAGCCAGTTGTATTAGATGGCCAGTTCCAGCTGATGACCTCACAATTTTGTGTTGCAGCTAAGTTTAAGGATGTGGCGATAAGCGCGACCGGGGTTTATCAAGATCTGGTACCACAGAATGTGATCACACTGTAGAAGACGATAACTTCCGTTGTATACTAGTAGAGCTTTCAGACGCAAATGGTGTGGCAGGTGAAACAATCCCTTCACAGGTTTGGTTGCTATTCGTTGTACGGTCTCCAGCGCAACCAGGTCGCGTGTTAACCATGGTTGACAGGCCCGAATCGCGTAAATGAGTCTTCACATATGCGTTGAGCATATGAGGGAAAACTGACTGGTTGAATGGCCAATGCCCACCATAAGAAACCAACACATTGGTTCGCAGTTTTGGACGCCTTCCAGGACTGCGCCGAACAGCCAAGGTCGCCTTGCATCACCACCCCAAGATCACTCTCCTATGAGGCGGTTTTCAACTTGTAGTCTCCAAGTTTATATGTGTTAGTTCGCTCGTGGCGCACATGTACAACTTAACACCTGTCCACATTAAACGGAAGAAGATTTCTGAAGCAGTTATTCCGATGAGCTTTTCAACATGGACGTTAGCATGATAGTACCTTAAGATTTACATCCGGAAAAATTACTCAGTTTGTCTGTCACCCACCTGACTGGTTGCATAGGAAATGTGCTCTCCTCTGCCACAGTTTTACGTCTTCCTCTTCACTTAGCACAGTCATCATATACTCTTTCGAATCGTAATAACTCCCCATGTTCAGTAGGCATATTTTTATGGAAGTATTTTCTACGGAAAGTGGTTTGTGCCACCCAAGTTGTTTTAGTTCGCTTCATGCTTCTATCCAGACGCGCTATTCTGTTGTTTTGAATAGTTTTCCCTGCTGCGATACTGTGCTGAATCAAGGATTTTCCGCGCTATCTGGTGCTCCTAGAATTACATCAATAGGCTCATTGCTAACGAAGCTACGACTCAATCTGTGGTTTTAATTGCATTCGTCCAGCACCGGCACTTTTCGCTGTCATTCGCCCAATACACGCCACTTCCAACGGCTTTGTCCTACAGGGACCCGTGTGGATCAACAAGCTAACCCATCTCCGTGTACGTGTGTCCTCGTTGTGTACACTCATCCACGGTAACCGACGTCGACAGGGCGACTGGGACAAAGAACGCGAGCGTCATTCGCCCTCTACCACACGTGACCAGACCAGGTCAGCGTTCGTTTGCAACAACGGCCATCAATGTAGTTGTTTACACCTACGCGCAAATGTGGTAAGCAGGAGTGTATACGAGCAGTTAAGCAAGACATTATTTGTGAATGTTGCGGCCTTCTGTTTCACCCCCTTTGTGCTGGTCTAAGTCAGCTGCAATACAAGTGACAGAGCAACGTGATTGATTCGCTCTGGTTTTAACAAACATGCCGAGCAATCCCAATAGTAAAATATATAGGATCGTTCGTGAAGAAGTGTGAAAAACTGACTGAAACTATCCAGCAGCTGGCGAGCTTTAGGGCTTTGCCATTAGAATCTAACAATACCGAACTTGCTCTACGGCAAACCGCTCAGAGCTCTGTCCCTTAGTTGAACGCTAAACTTATATTCACTAACCGCCCGACTGAATCTGCACCACCTACTCTGACAATTACTAACCCTTTAAGTAAGCAAGCCACTTCCAGAGTGACTGCTAGTAACTCATCCCTAGATATCATAGCTCACGAAATAGTCACGACACCGACACCGGCAGTCCAGAGCCGGGTAACATACACATCGATCACCTCGATAAAAACGCCTAAAGAGACACCCGTACGTCCATTTTCTGGACCAAGCACGTGCCATTCGACACTGTTTTCCCAACGTTCTTTAGTGCCCGCCAAACAATCCAAGTTAACAGCCAAAACACTCAAACCAAAATTCGCTAAAGAGAACCACAGTGCGTTAACAATCGTGTGCACTAACTTTCCTGAGTCCAGTCCTGGCACAATAAAAGGCAAGTTGGTAGGTGATCGAACCAGTGGCATTCCATCTGTGATGCGATTGGTATTCGGGTTGATCCAACTAAGCTACGACACGTACCACGTCACCCAAATTCAGTGCACTACGGCGAACCCCGATTTCTTCGAGTAACCTTGAAGTCAACTGTGGAGACAGATATAGTCCTACTCTCAGCAGTTCCTCTGCGCAGCTCATCGAGCGGGGTACGTCAACTACCAGATATTCCATGGAAAGGATGGTCAAAGTAAACAGAAAACCATGGCGGCTCTTCTACGAACGAAAGCAGGAATACCGTATTTGTTTATGGTGTTCCTGAACTAGTGGGCTCTTCTGAGCACGAAGTGCAAAAACATGACCGAGAGCAGTTGTGCTACATCCGCGAAGCACTCTTGCTGTACCACGTTATTGATAAATCACTAACGAGAATCCTTCATCTCCAAACTACAAGGGCTGCGGTCCAAAAATATTGAAGTCGTGCTACACTCCGATGGGATGACAGAAGTCCCATTGGATAGCTGGTTGAAGCATCGCTCCAGGTTGCCTACCAAGATAAGGCTAAAGATAGCAGGCGCACGGCCCCTATTTATTGGCACTTCATTGGAACATGCAGCCTCAATAAAATATTTGCCTCCACAATCCTGCAGAGTTGTAGACAATATGGCATTAGCGACAACTGACGGGACAGGAAGACACACGAGAGAACATCTCGATCTGGGATGCTCCATGCAGCCTGAACGAAATGCAAAAACCAATGACCCACGCAAAAAATGATTGGCGGCCGACCGACGAACGGTCGGCTTAAAACCAAACACGGATTTATTGTCCACCTACACACTTCTAACCTCAACATCACTATAATGTTTAGATACTAACGCCCAAGGTCTTCTTAGTAAGTTGACCGAACTTAGAGAACACTAGGCGTCACAACCGCGGGATCTCATTATGATTACAGAGACTTTGAGATAACAGATTCGTAAGTCAATTTACCTGGTATGTCACTGCTTGGGCATGACAGAGCTGGAAGAGGTGGTGGCGTAATTCTGTATTACAAGGCTAACCACTAATGTAAACTTATTGACCACAAGGTGATCCGTGCCCCAGATTCGCTTAACTGCCGACTATGGTTGCGGAACAACAGATAATTTCCAGCTACCCTCTGTACAACCACATGGCCACTCCCACCAGAGTTCGAAGTGCTAACAAGCCGTTGATACTTGACCGTGTGCTCACCAACGAAGAACTCATGGCAGACGAAATAATTACAAGCACACCACTGGGTCGCAGTGGCCATGCGACTCTACTGTTTAACTATGTATGTTATGCGGAATATCCTGAGGAAGAGAATGATAAGGTGTATGCAGTCATGCACTACAACGTGTTACTCGCGCTTGTTAAGGAGGTATCTTGGACCTTCTTAACGAAAAGCCCCCATTCCAGAAAGCGTCTAAGACAATTGCACAAGGACATACACCAACTGCAAACGCACGAGTCTGCGCAGGAATCCTTCCATCGTCAAAGGAGAAGGAAGTTATTTCTGAGGAGCACAACACGCAAATGTATG
>CALYDF020008913.1:0-11222 GCA_944474145.2 Dicrocoelium dendriticum
AGAGCTCTCGAACAACTCCTGGCCGATCCAAATCGGGTGCAGAGAAGCGGAAATCGAGGCGAAAACAGGAAGGCGGGACTTCCAAGTCAGAGCTCCCGAAGCGAAAGGACTGGCTCGCCTCTAACATCCGTACCTGTGTTGCGAGGTGGGACGGAAATCTAGTCAATATTCGATGGCGCGCGCGAGACCCTCATGTGCCCATTTTCGGTGTGCAATAAACGTCTACCCCCCTGTCGTGTCGTTCTCGCTACATTGGTGCCGTGACCAATCGCGATGGAGTTGACCCATTTGGAGCAATTTGCGGCCGGTGACGTGGAGGCGTGGCTCGATGAGTTCGACGGAATTGCGGCTTGCACGGGTGTGAGGGGGGATGCAAATTTGCTAATTGCTTTGGGCACACGGTTGAGTGGACGAGCCAAGGCGGTGTATTTGCTCACTCGGAAGGCCAAACCCGGCTGTTCGTTCGCTGAGATGAGGGCTGCCTTGTGTGCAGAATTTGGGAAGGATCTGGAGAGAGAACGAGCAATGCAACGATTTCACGCAGCCAGATGGGACGAACAGGAGGATTTGATGGTGTTTTTCCAACAGCTGGACAGACATCTAACGATTGGGCTCCCCGAGTTAGAGGGCAACGCAAGAGAGCGCCTACTGAAACAGCAGTTTATCCGAAGTCTGCCCGATCCACTCCGTGATCAGGTAAAATTGGCGTCGCTGGTGGGAGACAGCAAAGCGTTGGATCTGGTGACGGTCGCCCAGAATTTGTCGGAACGAGTGACAGTGAGAAGCATCCAGCATGCTGAGTTGGAACAGAAAGTAAAGCGCCTATCCGAAATGGTGGAGCAGCTGTTGGCGATTGAGTCTTCAAGCACCACTTCACAACGCAATGTACGGGCAATCCGGAACGGTCGCCGCTGTTTCCGATGCAACCAGAATGGTCATGTGGCGAGATTCTGCACCAACGTCAATGTGCCCCATTGTTTCTCTCTATCCATGCCGAGTCGGTGGCGAGTACCAGTCCTCCATGTAACTATAGAAGGGGTGTCTGTCCGAGCCATAGTAGACACAGGAGCGGCAGTGTCAATTACGAAGAGGTTCAACGGGGTTCCAGTGAATCCATCTTCAATCACGATGCAGACGGTCGGCGGGCATTCTTTGAAAGTGACGGGCACGCAGCGGTTACGAATCAGGATAGGAGAAACGCTCATCAGCCATGACATGTTCATCGTGGAGGAGACGACCGAAACCATCATCGGAACCGACATCCTGAAACGGCTCGGTGTCACAATTGACCTGAAAAACGATGTGGTGATCGTGGCTAACGAGACGATCGAGATAAACAAGGGGAGAACCGACCGGGTTGGTGCCCTCAAAGCCGTGCCTGATTGTCAGAACCGTGCAATACGCAACGTACTGAGCAGGTATGCCCACTTATTCACAGACGCGGAAGATGATTACGGATTTTGCAATTGGGTTGAACACCGAATACCGTTGATCCCAGGAGGACAATGCAAGCCAATCTTCAGACGAATTCCACAGAACACCCTGGTGGAGATACAGAAGCAGGTGACCGAGATGGAATCGAAAGGAATCATCAGGCGAACGCACAGCCCGTATTCATCACCCGTGCTATTGACGAAGAAGGCCGACGGAACCTATCGATTTTGCATCGATTTCCGAGAACTAAACAGGGTGACGGTGAAGGATGCATTCCCGATGCCTCAGATGGAAGAAATTTTCTCAAGCCTTCACAGTGCGAAGCAGATATCTCTGATTGATCTCCGCTCGGGATATTGGCAACTGCCGATCGCAGAAGAAGATCGCCACAAGACGGCTTTCAGTGTCAATGGCCAGCAGTATGAGTTTTTGAGAATGCCATTTGGATTGTGCAACGCCCCGGCTACATTCAGGCGTTTGTTGCTGATGGTCCTCGCGAACCTGCAAGGCGTGGTTGTGTACGGTGATGACATCATCGTCTTCTCTGAGACGGAACAGGAACATGTGACCAGACTTGGAGCAGTACTGCAGAGACTGGATGAAGCTGGTCTGAAACTCAGTCGTAAAAAGTCGCAGATTGGCCAAAAGTCAATTGTATGCTTGGGTCACATCGTGGGCAATGGTCAAGTCCATCCACTTCCGGAGAAACGCGAGACTATCAAGTGCTTCACAAAACCAAAATCCAAGCGTCAGCTCCGTTCGTTCTTGGGTGTTGTGGCATATGATTCAAAGTTTGTGCCCCAGTTCGCAGAGAAGGTCAGCCCGTTGTTAAAGCTGCTTCGCAAGGACGTGCCGTTCGTGTGGACAGCTGAAGCGGATCAAGCCTTTGACCAGCTAAAGGCATGCATAGCAGAAGCCCCGACATGTCTACGGCTACCCAATCCTGGTGAGAGGTTCACTGTGGCGGTCGACGCAAGCAACGTGGCAATCGGTGCGGTTTTGTCTCAACCGGCTGGGGTGGTGGAGTACGCGAGCAGAGTGCTGACGGGGGCGGAGCAGAAGTATTCAACAACGGAGAAAGAATGCTTGGCCATCGTGTGGGCGTTAGAGAAGTGGAGAAATTACTTACTGGCGAATGAATTCCGGGTCGTCACTGACCACAAACCGCTCTCGTGGTTGATGACGGCGAAAGACCCGCGGGGACGGCTTGCGCGATGGGCCTACCGATTGCAGGAATTCAACTTCACCATTGAGCACGTGGATGGTACGCAGAATGTATTGCCAGATATGTTGTCACGCCCGTGTTTGGACGACATCATGCCAGACCATGCTATACCGGTGCGTGCGTTCGCGATGGGAGAGAGGAACCTGCTGGGAGATCAAAGGACAGATGAATTCATGAAGGTGTTGTGCTCTCACTTACGGGCTGGCACCAAACCGGAGGCTACATCGGAGGAGGTGGAGGAACTCCTCAAGATCTGGGACAGGTTGAAGGTCGAAAACGATAACGTGGTGGTGGCGATAGACGGACGGAAAGTGCCTTTTGTTCCACCAAATCAGCGAGAACGTGTGATGCGCATAACTCATGATGGCGCCCATATGGGATTCGAGCGGGTCTTTGAATTGCTGCGGAGGCGAGTGTTTTGGCCAACTATGAGGAAGGACGTCGCGGCATACCTTCGGGAGTGCCCAAACTGCCAAACGAGTCGGGAGATGGAGTCCCCGAGACCGCCGATGCGATCGATGGAGGTTGGTGAGCCACTTCAGTGTTGGGGACTGGACGTCTTTGGGCCCTTACCAGTGAGTCGAGCAGGAAACAGATACATTCTAGTGATGATTGACCACTTCACTCGATGGGTGGAAGCCATACCAATCAAGGACCAAACAGGCGAGACAGTGTCGCAAGTATTCGAATTCAATGTGCCTGCAAGGTATGGGATCCCACAGTGTATCATCACGGACCAAGGGCCCTGCTTCGAGTCAAGAGCGTTTAAGTCAGTGTTGGACAAGTGGGGCATCCAGAGACGGCGAACTTCACCGTACCACCCACAAACCAACGGCATGACCGAGCGGTTCAACCGGACATTGAAGACGTGGATAAACTGCACGAAGTTGGCATGGGAAGATGCTTTGCCTCAAGTTCTGATGGCGTATCGGACCAGCATGCAATCAACCACCAAGGTCTCGCCATTCGAATTACTGTTCGGCAGAGAACCACGGATTGCGCTCGATACTTGCCTACCGAACCAGGGTGAGTGGAAACATCCAGCTGAGCATCAAGAGCGACTGCGATGGAAAGCTAGAAGCGAAACCAAAGCTCGACAAGCGCGGAATAAGCGAAATTACGACGCCAGGCATGAGGCTCACAAGTGGAGGACATTCAGGATTGGAGAACGGGTCAAGTTACGGAACAACGATCGGCCGGATCATGACGGGCCGGGCGCAAGCAAGTTCAGAGAACGCTGGAAAGGCCCCTACACCATTATCGACCAGAAAGAGGGCAACTTCTTAATCGACTGCGGAGGAATGAAACGTTGGGTGAATGCTGCTCTCCTGCGACCATGGTACGAGAGGAAGAAAGGTCCTGGAGGAGGGGCGGGTGTAGAGGGGCCGCTTCCAAGAATGGCTCTGGGGAGCTCTTCGGAGCTAGCTGAGAGCGGATCGCGAAAGACGGCTAGCGACGAGCCTGGGCCCGGAACTACCGAGCGGGAATATATGGACAGCACAATAAATCAGACAAATACGCCGCTAGCGCAGCCCACAGGACCGAGGCCGAGCCGATTGACACGGCCCAGAACAAGCAAGTCGAGAGCTCTCGAACAACTCCTGGCCGATCCAAATCGGGTGCAGAGAAGCGGAAATCGAGGCGAAAACAGGAAGGCGGGACTTCCAAGTCAGAGCTCCCGAAGCGAAAGGACTGGCTCGCCTCTAACATCCGTACCTGTGTTGCGAGGTGGGACGGAAATCTAGTCAATATTCGATGGCGCGCGCGAGACCCTCATGTGCCCATTTTTCGGGGTGCAATAAACGTCTACCCCCCTGTCGTGTCGTTCTCGCTACAATATCAACCTTCCAGCCATTGCTAACAAAAAATCGTATATGTGCTGGATCGTGTATCTGTGCGGAAATGTGGCGTTATTCAGTGCAGGAGAGTTGCCACATGGAAGCCAATCACCGGTCTGCTTAATCACAAGGTGCAGTGGAGATGACCGAGAACTGCTTGAAGGACGAATGATCCCAAGCTTGAGGGTGTGCCAGAACTCTCTCTTAGCGGTCTGTAGTTTGTCAGGTGTAAATCGTCGTGGTTTCGCCATCACGATTGGATCAGTTGTGATGATGTGAGGTTGCACTTGGTGCTAGGGTTCCGTTGCGTCCTTAGTTACTCCGACAGCTGATGGAAAATGCTGCAACAACGCGGAATACTGCGAACGATCGGGCATAATGACATAAAGTCAGATCGAAACAACTGCAGTATGCTTGCCAGAAGCAGTTCACGAAGTGGTAACATCACGTAACTTCCCACAAAGTAGATCTACTACAAGGCCTAATCTAATAAGAAAATCGATACCGATAATAGGCTTCTTTCCGTCGGCAATGGTAATAATGAAGTTACTGGCCATATGTCATGATCATTGTCTTGTTAGCAGAATGTAGCTTCATTCCAGCTGGCTATAAGGAGGGCTTTTTCAAGGAACAAGGTATAAGGTTTATCTACACGCCAGTGACAACCAAAAAGTGAAGTTTGGTCGTGGAATCAAATACGTACAAGTGGCGACCAATAATTTGAGCAGTAGCAGCCGTAGTCATTATTGACTGGCTTCGACGTTCCTATTTTGAAATTAGCGAAAGCCTTTGGGTGAGTATATCCTGAGTATCAGCTTCGCGCGGCATTACCAAAGCAGTAATGGAAGTAGCAGTAAGATTGAGACGATCGTCTGCGGGAATTGATGAAAGCCTCCTTCTGGAAGAGGAGATTTGGTTTCGGATTCGACCGCAGCTAAGGTGAGAAATCCTGAGCTCCAAGTATGAGAGCCTCTCACTAATGGAGTCAAGTGTCGCACTTCCTGAAGTGCTTGTAGTGAACACCTCAGTTACATGATTCATAGCATTTTTAAAGAAATTTTCGTGTGCTTTGTCGGCCGCTGCCGCCAGCTTATTCATTGGAAGGTCCACAACCAAAACAGCTAGTATAGCCGTCGTGTTTTCTGGAAAGCACTTAATCCAGAGTTAGCGAAACATGGAATCGTCTAAGGTTGATGAACCGACAAGTGATCGCATGTGTCGGAGGAGCTGGGACAGTGTCCGATCACCAAGCTCGATGCCAGGGAGTAGCTGTTGGAGGCATGCATCGTCTGATAAGCTAGTGCGTTTTAAGACAGCAGCTTTAAGCTTGTCATAAGGTTGGTCAGTCGGCATAAGTTCGATGGTATCGGTGATTTCTGAAGCCACGTGAGTAGCTAACATATGAAAAAATCGTAGACTGCGAGGTGCTCTTACGGAAACGAAAGATGGATATCACTTGAATAAACTAGACACATCGAAGGATGCCGAAGAAAGTGTAACGGAATTTCTAGGTAACTGTACACAAGGTCTATTAAACATAACGAAGAAAAATTAACGGGTTCCCAACAATAATACGGGGTCACCAATAAATGTAGAGGACCGTTATGAATTAAGTTCGTGTTCGGTGGCAAAAAACAATCCTTGGAAAAAAACATAGAAGAACAATCAAGCACACTTGCATTTTAGTTCTTTCTTCAGTCAATTTTATTCCAATGCCGACTAGCGATTCGAAGAAATAAATCCGAGTTCTGGAAAAAAGTAGCAGCAGCATAAGCAGAGACAGCAGTAAACGAAATCAGCACGATGAGAGCACGTTGAACTTATTGTATACAAAATTTGTGAATTTAAAACAAAGGTTACAAAATGGTCGGTTACGGAAATGATAAAAGTAAAAATAAAATATAGTGTACTCACAACCGCTACAAGCCAAAATTCAATACTAGTTTAGGATATGGATTAATGTAGGTTACTGGAACAGGTAGTGGTAGCTCCATCAAACGTCATGGTAATCGCGGATGTGAATCTTGCGCACGCAGCATGGGGCACCTTAATACCGTTATACCTTATTGAACAGTAACAATCCATTGGGGAGACAACAATGTGTCTGTTCAACACATTAGCTTTTCGACGAGAAATTATCAATTGTATTCATCCAGTTTAGATATGCTTATGCACAGTCATTCCTCATGAATGCATACGGAACGTTCCATAGTTATGAGTGGTTACTGAAGTATTACAGGAGCATGCCATGTTAGAACAGATGTTGGGCTTGTGAAATTACTGGATGGATTTCCTCTGTTGCACCATAGGAACTACCATTCAGAATCACAGATGGGATCAAAAGATTGATTGAGCGATAATGAGTCGAAGGCTTCTTTTAAACTTTTTTATAGTCCAGGTGGTTTATACCTTGGCTGCACTACGATAGACGTCTGATTTCAATAGTCGAATTAGCGTTACACGCAAGTTAGTGCTAAGCATACCTCAACTCCTAATTCGAAGGCAGTGTACATTCGCCACAGAACCACTCATTCGTGTGCAAAACTAGGATACATTGCATACTCTGACCGCTTCTACGCTCATCTATAAATTCGAGTACGCCTGTGACGCAACTTATGTCGGTCGAACGGTGCAGAACCTGTCAAATTGCGTCAATGGGCATCACCCACATTGGTTACGTCAAAGTGGCATTGGGGCTATTGATAGCTCTAATTTGGCTCACATTGTCGACATTGGGCATCAAGTAGAAGTGGACCGTTCCTCTCGGATAACCTACAATATCTAGCCATTGCTGTCGAGAAGCTTAAGCGACCCTAGGATTGCAACAGCCAAGGCAATTAGTATTCGGTTGATTCAACCTCAATTGTGTTCACAGAAGAAACTAAGCCAAACTCTGCAGCTGCCTTAGCCAGTGAAAGTAGAAGGCGCCGAAGCCATTTGCTCTAGATGGGAAATGCACTTGCCCAGACTAAGATTGTCCGTCGGTTAGCAAACCTGGCGTGCAAGTGAGTTGCGTTAAAGGCAAGGTGTGCGCGCTCACTTACCTCGTTGTCAAGTGCCGCATACAGTTCACTTGAAGTTTTCTGTTCATTGGGGCACCAGATTTGCGAATACTCGACAATTAAACTAATGGCAGAACCTCTGTCAACGCTCCAACAATAGAAAGCAGTTCTAGATTATCTCTACCTCGTTGTCTAGCGAGTTAGATCTGTCGGGCGCTTCAATCAATCGGTTAGGAAAGACAAAGGTGCATCACTTCAACAAAGTTGGATGCACATTTGGTGTTGTCAATTTAATGATCCTAGGTGTATCACAGCCGTAGGTCCACCATTATTACGCTTAGATTGCATGGTCAATAAAACAGAGATATATGACACAAATGCGAGGAGGAAGTAAAAAAAGACAAAAGTGACCAAGCCTGAGATTCGACTAGTATGGTGGGAAAATGACAGAAGGAAACACGGGTTTGATAACTGGAAGACGTAGTGTTGTTAAGAAGGTGTTACCTTTCGTAACACAGAGAAATAGTCGAAGTGTATCTGTTGGATTCCGAGAAAATGCAGGTAAACTTCTAAAGCAAGCAAAGCTTCTACGCACTGTGCTATCAGTCGATAGAAAGAAAAGTATATTTCTTATTGTGAGTCCCTTGCACATGAGGCACTGGTATTGGTGCGTACATGGGCATTCTTTATTCACCGTGGTGTAGATTGGGATGGGAATAATTAACGGTAGGCTGCAAGCGTGCTGATACATTTCTAGTCACGGAAACCTGGCTCTCACATAGTAATCCTGTAAATGCCTACCTTTGTTATTATACCATAGATAGACAGTGACATTTGCTGTTAGCATGTCGTTGCTTTTTACGTACCAATCTGAGAGATGGGAGACCCCTTATCTAGAGGAAAATATAATACCTAAGATGTTTGCGTCTTTTACAATGGAGCTGTTTCCAACTAGTCATACGTGTGCTTGACAGCCTGTAGAGGTTCGTTTCCTAATAAGTTCGAGTGCGGAGGCAGACGAAAATCCTAAGCAAAAGTATTCACAATAGAAGAACAATGACGCACACTTGCGTTATATTTCTCCCTTCAGTCAATTTTATTTCCGAGGCCGACTAGCAATTCAACGATATAAATCTGACTACTGGGAAGACATAGCAGCAGCACAAGCAGAGACAGAAGTAAACGCAACTAGCACGACGTGAGCGCGTTGAACTAGATGTATTCAAAATTTGTGAATTATAAAGGTCACAAGATGGTCGGTTATGGAAATTATAAAAACAAAGATAAAATATAGTGTAACCCCAGCCACTACAGAAATCCCCTATAGCTTAAGCTGATAAGCAACACTCGATATAGCGTTTACGGAACATATCGTGCCAGTTTGAAGGGAAATGAAACAACTCCACCTGAACGTGGGTGGATAGGATCGCTTGTTAGGCGGCAAAGTGATTCCGAGGATTGGGAATCGGTCATGCGTTTGTCCGTGGGCAACGACCCGTGCACCGAAGGTTTTTCAGTAGTTGAGGTTGATTCTGAACTACCTAACGTTGAATTGAAGTGTGTGGGTTTAATATGTCTGCGGACTCATTGCTTTCATTCTTATCCAGAACGAAGTACTTCGTTTTCCGCAATAAAACCTTTAATTGACCTTCATAAGGCGGTGTCAAGAGTATGCGAACGGCATCGATTCGGGTACAGACGAATGGACAAGTGTGTAAGGCAGGATGTTTATGCCGCTCGCTTGTGCTTACTCGAGGTGTTGTCGGTCTAATGGACCAAAAATGCTGCTTCAGGCGTTTAGCATAGCGCGTAGGATTCAAGTAGTCGGTGATTCGTTAGTCCAGTTTCATCTTGCCTGGGAGCGTGAGGGTTGTGCGAAAAACAAGTACGGCTGGGCAGCATCCGAAACCTTCTTGGACGGTATTGCGAATACCAAGAAGAATAGCTGGAAGGCGTTCAGACCGACGGGCATTAGGCGAGCTAGTTGTAATTGCAGCTTTCATTTGTCGATGAAACCGTTCATCAAGGCAATTGGCAGCAGCATGATAGGCAGTCATCAGAAAAATAAGTAAAACCGAAGCAGTCGACTCAAGTTATGGAAGAGAGTGGAATTGAATTAAGATCCTCTGTCAGTAGTGACAGTAGCGTGCCCACCGTAAAAGCAATCCACTATTCAATAGAAATGCGAGCAACAGCTTCAGAGGACATATCACCTAAGGGAATTACGTGGGGAAAAGGAGTAAAGCGATCAACACAATTCAACAGATAAGTGAAACCGTTAGAAGCTGGTAACGGTTCTACTCTATAAAGCTGCACTTGTTTGTATTGGGCTTCAGGGAGTGAAAAAGTACCAAGAGTTGTAATAGTGTGTCGGTGAACATTTCTGTTTTGACAACTAAGACAGCTTTTGGCCCATTATTGGATGTCCGTGCGCATATTGGGCCAGATGTAACGGTCTGTAATAAGCTTCACATTAGATCGAATAACAGGGCGCGATAATCCATGAAGTATGTGAAATAGTACTCGCCGGTTTGACGGTGGAATAAACGGTCTAGGTTTACCGGTGGAAGTATCGCAGTAAATTTTCGCTTCCCAATTGAGCATGGGCAATTTCAAGAGTTATAATAAAGTCTTCGATTGAAGCTGTGTTAATTCTGGATCACTGGCTTAAGTAACAGACATTTCCTCTAGATCGATGGGTGGGCGTGAAAACTGCTGGATGTGAGCACGGGATAGTGCGTCGGCAACAAGGTTATTAAGGACATCAATATATCTAATATCAACACAAAACTGGGAAAGATAATCAAGATGTCGAGTTTCTCTAGGGGAGTACCGGTCAGAAGTTGCACGAAAAGCATACACAAGGAGCTTGTGGTCTGTAAAGGTGACATAACGTCGACCCACAAGCATGTGACGAATATGTTTTTCAGCCAGGTATTTGGCAAGGAGCTCAGGACCGAACGTAAGATACCTGGTCTGGGCAGGTTGCAGCTGTCGTGAGAAGAAAGACAATGGTTGAGTTTCGTTACCCACTTGCTGCTGCAATACAGCATCAACGACAGATTATGAAGCGTCTGTCTTGAGAATGAGAGTGACGTTATCATCCGTTCTCAAGTAAGCAATGGACGTAATTGGCTCAGCTATTGCTTGATTGCATTAAAAGCTGCTTCGACGTCTGCAGTGAAGGTGAACTTTTCGGAATTGTCTTTGAGCAAATCAGTTAAAGGTTAAAGAATTGCAGCGCAGCTAATTATAAGCTGTCCGTAGTAGTTAACTGGGCCAAAAATGGTTTAAGCTCTTAACGCATTGTGGCGATGGATAATCCACTATGGTTTGCTTTTTTATCAGGCAAGGAGCTAATCACATTAGTGTCAATTCTTTGGCCTAGGAAGTCGATGGAAGGTTGGCCAAATACGCATTTGTCAGGATTAATGATGATACCACCCTGTTCCAAACGTTCGAAAACATTTTCTAGATATGTTAAGTATTCGTCAACAGAAGCACTTGCAACTAAAACAGCCTTAATGTAAACAATAACATAGTCGCGACCACAGAGAACTTGGTCCATGAAAAGTTGCAAAGAATGTGCGGCATTTCGGAGACCGAATGGCATATGGAGAAACTCTTACAAGCCAAAAGGAGTGGTCACTACCGTTTTTTGCAATAGCTTCTGGGGCCATTGGAATTTGGTGATGCGCCCTGATAACCTCAATCTTAGAACAT
>CALYDF020008914.1:0-11193 GCA_944474145.2 Dicrocoelium dendriticum
CAGCCGTATAAGAGGGTTAAACGGACGGCTGCATTATACACTCTACTCTTCAAGGAGAGAATGATGTCGCGTCTGCGCCACAGGTGGCGGAGATTGGCGAAAGCACCTCGACTGTTTGCTATACGGTTTGTAATCTCAGATTCGATCCCACGGGCGTTAATATAGCTGCCCAGGTATTTAGATTCCTGAACGACCTCTAGTAGATCACCACAAGGCGTTAGCGCAGGGGTAGATACCTACTAATCTTGGAGAAGAATTTTGCATTTCGATGGAGCAAAGCATAGCCCATAGCGATTGACAGCCAGTGCTAATCGGTCCAGTTCAGCCTGGAACGTATGGGCGCTGTCATATCTGAGGGCAATGTCATCCGCATACTTCAAGGCAAGAAGTCATTCACCAGGAAGTAGCTCCAAACCTTCTAGGTCGTGTCCAGCGAACGCTGTTTCCTTGACTTTTTAATAGCGAAGTTGAAGAGGAAAGGAGGCAGCGGGCATCCTTGTCTCACATCGCTGGAGATATTGAGGGCAGCGACAGTTTGCCATAAACCCTCACTCTTCCCGAACTGTGCGCGTACAGCGCTTTGATAATGTTTACAGATTTATCGGGCACACCTTTTTTCAGCAGGCAAGTAACTCGATAGAAAACTGACACTGCCATTGGCAGTTAAAACATGCGTGATCTTATATGAGGTGGGTTTTTCAACATTGTTGCATGTTGTAAGAGGCAGGCGGCCAAAACAAACAAACACAGGATTTGTGGATTTTTCTGAAAAGCAGGCCAACTCTGTGCATACACACCTTAGTCAATTGTACACTCGACTCGAAGTTGATTCGCTTTTTGTGTCACAGTCCGAAGACGATTCCATTGTGGCATCTGGCCTCGGTTTTGTAGAACGCGGGTTTGGTTGACTAGCCCTAACTGGATGCTTTTCAATTTGAGATTGGCGTTCCAAAGCATACCGACCCATTGATGATCCTAACTTGTTGCTACATACAGTGTACTGTCGGTTTATCCTAGTGGCTTAGGGCATCTTCTGGAATGAGTTGTACGTTTCCATTGAAATTGTCCTTGGAACAGCTCAGGGGATCCGCTTTCCCTCTGACTTGCACAAGCA
Organism: Dicrocoelium dendriticum; assembly: GCA_944474145.2. Taxonomy (NCBI): domain Eukaryota; kingdom Metazoa; phylum Platyhelminthes; class Trematoda; order Plagiorchiida; family Dicrocoeliidae; genus Dicrocoelium; species Dicrocoelium dendriticum. The sequence goes on from CALYDF020008914.1 coordinate 1,115, forward strand.
ATGTCATTAGATATCAGAGCGGATGAAAAACTCCTCGGTTTGAAATTGAAGTAAACCAGCCATCTAAGCCATTATTCGTCATTTTTAACGTGATTGCACTTAGTCCCGCTATGTTTAAGCATTTTATCCCTGTGCAGAAGAAGGTCAAAGACTGTCCTTGTAAACATAGCTCCACAGCACTGGTCAACTCATTAGTATTGGTAAAACTCTGACCCCGGATGTGAGATTACAGTTTAGGGGACACAAGACTTTAATGGGGACAGATGTGTTGAATAAGCGTGGTGTGGCAGCCATCCCGAGGCACAGATGGCTCCTCCTGACACGGCCACATGGGAAGTGTGAACAGGTGCATTATACTGCAAAAGAACTGCGAACTTTATTGTCTGTTTTCCTTTGACTGTTTTAGTTGACGTTATGATGCATATCACTCGTATGTTATGATCTGACTCCTCAGTAATATGCCTGTCATAATTACATCATCATTGTCCCAGACGAGAAAGGGCCATCACCTTTCCCGCGGACGCCACTTGGTGGAACCACTGTGCTCCGCCGACCAAAGTTTTATCCTAGGTACCAAATTTTGTGAAACATTTTGCGGAATTCGCTTTGAAATGGATCAAAAGTTGCCTCAAATTTTTCAGGTCGTTCAGTTTCTGGTCGCTTATCAGCATTCTTAGCACCCATCTTCCAGTAAGCCTTCTCAGATTTAATCTCTTCGTTTAAACAATCTGCACTAAGCTCTAACTGATGCCAGTGTCATTCGGTGAATGGCTTCCACATGGTAATCACATGTCGAAGACTGTGGGTCATCTTCGGTGCTCTCTGGTAACTTTTAATATTCGTAGTTCTCTTCTTAACAGTGGAATATGATGGGGAGTCCTCACCATGTGTCTCAACCATATCAGTAGAGATTTCCTTTTGCGTTATGCGCTTTTTCTGCGGCTACTTAATTTCATATCCGTTTTCACATTTGTCCATCTATAGAAACTGAACACCCCATGTCATTTCAATGATTCCTCATCCGCAAACAAATAGAGATAGAAGCTTGAGATTTGGCACCAATACATCCTGGATGTACTACTTTTGTGAAATATTCTTTATTCTTATTCATTTTACTTCCATCTTGATTACGTTGAGGACTTATGATCCACCTGTGTATCTTCATCGTCTGTACGGATGCAGTATCTGACGTTCTAGTGTGTGTTGGTGCTCCGATCTGATCATGCTCACACATTCGACCCGAATCTATGTAGTCCACATTGGTGCGCTCGCAACAAGGCGACACTCGAGCGGCCAGCTGGGGCTATTGGTCCATCTCTAATGACCCGTTTGCACTTTCGCACGGCAACAGTTACCATTGATCTCCATGCATTGCTAGTAGTTAATGTCGGAAATTTCGTTCTTTAACTCACCCCCACGTACTGTGGGATTGACGCATCTGCTCTGGACCTTGCAGTTGGAAACCGCGGTCCCTTTTTATGTGTCACAGTGTCCGTAAACTATTAAACTTAAGCATCTTGTTTGCACAGGCTGTTACGAGAACTGCTACAAGGACCCATCCGGGCGGTAAAACACAAGGGCATTAGGCGGAATAACCTGTAATAGATAAACCGTGTGTTGACCATGGTTGTCAGTCGGTCTCCGTAGCAGTTGTCCTAACATGAATTGTATGGGTGACAAGACTCGTAGACCGATGTGAAACAATTCTCCTTACATTTCGAACAGCTGCAGTAATGAAAGAGTAACGTCGGGGAGCCCCGGTGAGACTCCTCTACGCTACTGCAAGCCGCTCAACTATGCACTGATGATCTCACCTCGATTGGTGACGAAACGTTTGCAACAAAATTGCCAAGCTCAGCGAACAGTTCGCCCGCCATACAATCGTTAACTTTTGTGAATTGTAATTCATACAAACCGTTGCCTTAATTCAATGCTCTTCCTCTCGTATGCGGCCATACTTTCCCCAACATCCTTCGTGCCTCATTATCACAGAGAGACTTTATAATCTCTGGAGCTTGGAAGCTGCAAGATGATCAGACCGCCCTGCCCTCGTCCGTACTGCAAGCCAAACGTCCCGTCCGATACGCGGATGAGAGCAGCGCCAACGCCAGGCTACTCGAGGCGCTAGCAGCTAAGGCAGCCGCGGTGCAAAGTGATTCGAACGGTCTCGTCCCTCTGCGCCGCAGTATCCAACAATAGGAGACCACCCAAGGCATCGACACTGCGGTGACTGTGTCCACCATCGAGGATGAGGAGGAGGAGGCTGAGGCGAAAGAAATTGCCGATTCTTACGTCGCTAACGCCAGAGTGATTGAACAAGCGATGATCCGTCGTGGTATCATCAAACGCCGCTTAGTTGACGAGGTAAAAGTCTGTTGTTTTATTCTTAAATAAATAAATTGTTTATTCTCGACATTGCGAGGCACGCCAGCACCGGCATGATTATGATAATACAAACACAGATGATTGACAATTGGCTAAAATGTTCCAAGTTAGGCATTTACAAGCTGGAAATATATATATATATATATATATATATATATATATGTTGCACCCTTAATGCTTCTTCACCACAGTTGGGCTAAACAAACTTACACTTAAACTAGGTCTTTTTAAGCTGGATAAATTTCATTCCACTTCATTTGGTTTGTTTTGCCTACCTGAATTATCTTCTATTAACTGGCCACGTTGCTTGCGCTCATCTTCGGTAACTTTGTTGCGTTTGTAACATTTTTAAGTAACTTGTGAGCATTTTTTTACTGAGACAGACTGTATATAAGAGCAAGTAGAAAGGTTTCGGTACAACTCTATCGAATTACGAAAAATCAAAAACATTTAGTTATGAATCATCAGCAGTTGTGTCTGGTCCGTTAATCGTTTATGCTTGTTCGGTCAAAAATTTGTATTAGTGTCATTATTTCCGGGCATGCCATGTCTTCTTTTCGCATTTTATGTGCACCGTTCCACAAAAGCACAGGTTTCCGAAATAATCTTCGATACGGGTTTTAAAACACTTCACAGAATCGGCCTCTATTAATCCTTCTGGTAGTGTATTCCATAAGTTTGCGATTCTTCGTTCGATACAAAGTTGATGTGATACTTTGTTCATGCTAGGGACCCTGAGTTTGTAACGATGTCCTCGGGTGTTACAGGGTTCCTGCAGGTGAAATATTGGCCGCAGTATGGGAGGTGATTTAGTTGTAGTACTCGATGGGTCATAATGAGGTCAATTCTTACTCGGCGATAGGATAGTGTGTAGAGTCCGAGCCTTTCACAACGTTTTTCATACGGAAGCTTTCGTAGACTCGGTATCATTCTGGTTGTGAAATGCTGTATTTTCTCCAGCTTTTACTTTCCCACTGGGTTATCGGATGGTAAGCTGGGGCAACGTATTCAAGGATTGGTCTAATGAGCGAGGTGAATAGACGAGGGACGGTTTCTTCGGACCATGTGGAGAAATTGCGTCGTAATGCCCAGAGCATTTGAAGTCCCGCACGGTACAATTTCTCTGTATTTTCTAGTGATCTTAAATCATGTAGTGAGAGAACTCCTAAGTCTCTGACAGATGTGTTGGGATGGAGCAACTGACCGTCCCAGGTGTATGATCGAGAGGCTGGACGTCTGGTGATACTGATGAACTCCGACTTGCTTGCGTTAAGAGGGAGTTGCATTTCAGTGGACCACATTGACAGTCGCTCTAAGTCATGCTGAAGGCGAGCGCAGTCGTCCTTGTTCTCAATGATCCTCTGCAAACAGGGCACATGGTGACTGGAGCTGCTGCGGAAGATCGTTGATATGAATAAGAAATAATACTGGCCCAAGTACAGTTCCTTGAGGCACGCCACTAGTCAATGTGAACCAGTCTGTCAGGTAGTTATTGACCTGTACTCTATATCTTCGTCCCACAATAAACCCGTGTAACCACTGAGGTAACGTGCCACCGATTCTGTATGTTCTCAGTTTACGAAGGAGTACCTCATGGTTCACTCTGTCAAACGCCTTACTAAAGTCGATGTACACCACGTCCGTTCGTTTAGAGCTCGTACCCACTGGTGGTTTGCGTACATCAAGTTGGTGATGCAGGATCGCCCTTTCGTAAAGCGGTGTTGCGCTGGAGTCAATACATCCATCGATTCGAAGAACGACAGCAGACACTTTTTCACAATCTTCTCGAGAACTTTGGATAATACCGAAGTCAAACAGATCGGTTTGTAGTTCTCTAGTTTACTCGGATCACCACCTTTGGGAAGCGCTCATACCATCGAGCATTTCCAGTCGTTCGGAACAGATCCCTTAGAGAGCGATTTATTGAAAGGTTTGTCACGGTTGATGAGATGATAATCGATGGGGACTTGAGTATTAGTGGGTGAAGTCCGCCTGGTCCGGGGGGCTTTGCACCATCGAGTTTGACGAGTTGCTGATGCACTTTGACTGCCACATTGTAGGCTGTGGAGCAAGACTTGCGCAGCCTGTGCCTGTACTGAAACCGCCGCCGGGTTACTAGAAAATACAATGAGGAAGTGCGTAGCGAAGGCGTCCGCGCGCTCCGCGCTTGAAATGAGCGTCTTTCCATCTAAGCTCTGTAAGACCGGTAGGTCGCCCCCGGATTTCAGTTGACGTTTCAAGTAGGCAAATATGCTTTTGGGTGCAGTTGTGGCCTAGGATACTAGCTCCTGTTCGAACTGCCGGCGTTTCTTTATCTTTGCGGCGTTACATAAGTTACACTCTTTCTTTACACCGTGTAATCATCATCACAACCCTAGCTGATGTATCTATCACAACGTTTGCGACGCCGTCTCGATAACTGTCTATATTCCGTATCGTACCAATGCGGTTTGACAGTTCCGATTTTTGAATACTTAAGGGGAACGAACCGAGTACAGAGCAAGTTAAGCTTCCCCTTCATTAATGACCAACAGGCCTCAAATGACGCATTTTGTGATAGTGTCCAATCAATCTGACTTGCGGCTTGAACGAGACTGTTGAAGTCCGTCTCCCAATAGTTGAATGTCGGCTTCCGTTGATTGTAATATGTTAACGACAGTTTTAAGCTTGCCACAATGGAGCAGTGGTCACTGTTCGCCAGAGTTTTGATGACTTATCGCGGATTCGTTGCTAACCAACTTACTTCATATGCTTATTTAGCGAAGGGTTATACCATCGTATCTGTGCACATTATTCGATTTATTTTATTTTATCTTGTCGTTTCAATTGATTGGCTGTTGCTTGATATCCCGGTGTGGCTGCGCTTGATGTGCATGTTAACAAGGTGCCTACCTGTCTGTTACTCACTACCTCGTTCATACTGGCTCCAGGAGAGTTGGTCGTTGCTGGAGGGGACGGGGTGCACAGTCTTTGTGGCCGTGCTAGGCTTGAAGTGCGGTTCTATGCACTCATTGTGGAGCGGACTACGGTCCAACCACCATCTTGTGTGCGCTTGATTCCCAAATACAGTGTGCTTGTGTTTGTCTGTGAAATAGTATGGGCCGGCTCCGTTAATAATGTGATTCCCATCCACATGCCCCTCCGATCTTATTCCTTCAGGTTTACACTGGATATGGGGTGTGTGCTTGCAGCTGTGGGTGGTGCAGCACAAGCCACCCATGGTCCCTTTGTAGGCGCAGGCGTCCTGTGGCTGGCCACAGTGACAATCAAATCGGAAACCGGATGCCGCCAACCATGTGTTTATATAGAGCCGCATGCTGAGGTTGATGTTGCATCCATCATTCTTCTTCAACGTAGCTGGATTACACTGACTTACACTTGGGCTAGATCTATGACCGGATAAAAGGTATTCCTCTTTAGTTGATTTACGCAGTTCTGTATCTGCTACATATTAGTTCAACTTCTCGTGTTTAATTTCTTCACATGCTATGCTAGGTGTTTGCTATCCCCGCTATGGCTACATTTGAGGTTATGTTGACAAAATGCCTATCTGTCTAACACCCTCCACCTCGTCCATACAGGCTCCAGGAGACAGCTGGTCATTGCTAGAGGTGGCGGGGTGCACGGTTCTCTTGACCTTGCTAAGCTCAAAGAGTGGTTCTATGCATCCAATGTTGAGCAGGCTACAGCCCAGCCACCGCATTGGGTACATCTGGTACGCATGATTCCCGAATTAGATAGACAGAATTGCTGCTTCTGAGCATATTGAAGGTGTGCGGGCCGGCCGGTTCGGTTGGCGAAATGTGGCTCCCATCCACATGTCTCGCGGTCTTATTCCTTCGGGCTTACACTAGATTCAGCTGTACGAACGGTGCTTCGCTGCAGCGCAAGCTACCCATTGTCCCCCTGTAGGCGTAGGCGTCCTGTGGTTGTCCTTATGAAACCCGCAGTGACAGGTAAATCCTAAACCGGATGCTGTCAGCCATGTGTTTATATAGCCAATTGGGTCGAATTTGTTTATGTGACTCTGCAGTTGTATTTGTCTTTATTCGTTCGCCACTGCAAGAAAAGACCCTTTAAGGTGGATAACCGACTTCCGTTGTGGGCGCAAGTTCATCCTGCTGGACAAGTGGCAGTGACTTTATTTAGTGGTGAGTCACATCCGCCATGTCGCAGTGTAGTTAAGCAGACGTCTGTGGTTTTTATAGGGAGAACGCTTGCCAAGCGGAAATCCACCACGTCCTGAAGCACTGCCACCGAAACATTCACCGGAACGAGATTAGCCCGAACCACCTGGCCGGCACATCGAGGAGATTGTTCGACGAGCTTGTTGTGTCTATGTGTCTTTTTCCGCGATTTATCCACTCATTATGCAATATTTTTCATTACTTGAATTGGACAGGAGCGCCGAATTAGCACACCTATCACCTGTAGTCACTATCTTCCAGATGTATATTGACTCCTCGATTCCGTTGGGCCATTGTTCGCATTCATAGCATAGGCAACTCCCATGTCCCAACATTGTTGCATTTTCCTTTGAAAAGTAGAGGGGCCTTAACCCACCATGAGTTTCGTTCGTCATTCTCCGGTCTTCATAGCTCATGAGCATTCTCGTCAACTTAAAATCTGTTATCTCCCATTGGGAGCTCACAGATTCTGTCATACGTTCCCCGATAGTATTCTTGTCATCGCTCCAGAATCAGGGCAGGCCTGGGACCGAACCGCTCTACTTTTAAAGAGAAGTGCCGCTTCACAACGTAAACCGATACTCCCAGTACACTCAACCTGGGTTGTATCATTGAACGACTTCCGCTTCGATTTTTATATACGGTGACGTAATCAGATTCAATCTGAACCAAAGTCAGAGCTGAGCGGAGTTGCTTTGTTTGTTAGCTGTGGCTGTGTTGGCAATCTCAACAGTAGAAAGACCTATCCGAAATGCTGTTTGAAAGGCGGTTTTGCCAAACGTAACGATGACGTTACATGATTCGATTGCAGAATGTATCCTAGTGTTGTATTGTTCTAACGCGTCCTATTTGACTCGACTCTTAATCGGAATGGACTAACGTTCTTCGCAGATAGTACCCCACGCTTGCAGAGTATCTAATCGAATTCTTAACGTTGCGGCCTAACGAGACCTAGCCGTCAGATCCACCTGCGACGTGAGACTGGAGACGCGTATGCGTGACCTAGCCCGACTGCACTGAAACCCGAACGAGAAAGAAGGACTGGCTGTTAACGAGAGTTCTTTAACTGATTCAGCCAAGGCTATCCTCCAACACTGGAATAAATTGTCTGGTGATATTGTCGGTTTGGTCCGTCGGCATTGCCGGAGATTTTGCCATGTTGCAGATAAATGATAAATGTTATATTCCTCGGTGTTTCGAGGTGCAGTCCAACTATGTGGTCTGATCAATGTGTACAACAAGATCGCAAAAAAATAATCAATTTGTTCACGCTTTTTACAATGGATCCAAAAACAGGTACTAAACTAATTGGCAGGATTAAGGCATTAAAGAAAATAAAAAGCAGGAACAATAACGTAAGCAAATTTAAACAGATGTCCAGTTAAAGTAATACGGCCACTCGTGGAACCATCCCCAGGGGACCTGCTTCCATGCAAGGTATTCCCTCGAAAGGTTTCGCTCGCACTTCCATGCAATAACTGGCCGTGTGCCGGTGTGGCATAGTAGCATATGAGCCATCACCTGTATATCATATGTTTTGTTCATTTTAGAGCTGTTTTTGAACATGTATTATGGGCCATGAAGGCTCAGCCCAGTCCGTCATGCGGATCATTCTATTATGGCACTTTTTTATACGCCAGACAGTTGGTGGCAATTTGCCTTGCATAGGTAACGTCTTTTATAATCTGGAAGCTGTAATCCGTCACCACAGGAGATCAGCCCAGTCGTGGCCAACTATGAAATAAGGAAGAATATAGAAAAGAAGAATTCTGTGAAAGAGGTACTATATCGTTAATGTAAGAAATAGGCAGGTATGTTTTGTACATCGGCGTAGAAATCGATCGAGCCGATCATACGATAAATTGTGTAGCGTGACACCCGGAGACAGATGACTGTACAAGTTGTCCATAGGCAAAAGTCGCGTAGGGAATCAGTTATTGCCATCCTTGAATTCAAGTATATGTTTCTGGACTGTTAGTTTCAGAAAAGAGGGGGAAATGATTAGCACTGGAGAACAAATGTAGCGAAAGGGATCGCAGAACAATATTACGAATTAATCAATTTGTGGGGAAAATTACGAAAATAGCTCCTGACGTCACACCAGTAAATAATTTTGCTCTCGGTTTTAAACAGAAGACAGTTGATATGAATTAAGTTTAAAGGGAGTAAAACCGCATGGAATGTAGCGTTAAGGAATAGCATAAGAAGCGGTTTGTATCAGCTCATCCTAGCTGATCAAGTTTTCTCTGGTGCAGTAGAGTTGATGTTCTCCGGTATCATACATGATCCGGCCCTTCTTCATACAGTTTTTCATCATCAAATTGAATGTTTAAGATCCATTTCGCTCTGTCCGTTGACAGATAAGCCTTTATCACTTTCTTGAACATGCAGAAATGTTCAATACATCTAATCTCTTTTGGCAGCTTATTCCAAATGGAGCCATACCTAAGAAGATAGAAATTTCTCCTTAGACTGCTCTTGAATTTAGGTAAATAGAATATGCATTCTTTATCTCGCAGTTCATAAGTGGTGTTTTCCCGAAAGTGCAATTGATAGGTTCCAATATATGCTTTCCGCCACGCGAGTTTGTGGAGGAAGCACAGATTTAGTTGCATTCTTCGTAACCACAGAGGTTCAAGATTCAATTGCTTGCACCTATCTCGGTATGAAAGAGCGGTTGAACAGCCAAATATGCGCTTCGTAAAGGCGCGTTGGACGTTTTCAATGGCTCTCAAGTCAGCCTTTCGCAAGTTACTGAACACAGCACAACAATATTCAAGCAAAGGCCAGATACTGATTTTGAAAGCAATTAGTCTGGTTTCTTTCAAGGTTAGCAGGTGGCATATGAGCCCGACCGACTGCTTAGCCTTTTTCACTATATGATTTGTATGTTCGCTAAAGTTTAACGAACTAGAATATCTTAAACCTAAGTCACGAACAGACTGGCTGATGGGAATGACTTCATCATGAAGCCTGAACACTTCTGCTGCTATCTGACATCCATACGATAGAATACTACACTTCGATGTTGCAAATGTCATCTGCCACATATCAGCCCATCTCTCAATGGCTTCCAAGTCGCTTTGGATATTGTTAACTTCAGCGGTACGCTGAGAACCTGGGAACGTGTAGACCACCTTTAAATCATCAGCAAATAAATAAGGCTTCCCAAATTGTATGACAGAAACCAGGTCATTTATATACAGTAGGAAGAGCAACGGGCCTAAGACACTGCCCTGCACCACTCCACTGGTAACCGGACGAGGTGAAGAGATGTAACCATTGATATCCACAACTTGCGACCGTCCTACAAGGTAAGATTGGATCCAAGAGTAAAGCGGGTTTGTAACACCGTACTTACTTAATTTACATAACAGCTTTTTGTGTGGGACTCTGTCAAAAGCCTTTTGCATGTCGAGGAAGATAACAATGCACTGACGACCTGAGTCAATTGCTTCAGTTAGATGGTTAAGGAAGTCAACTTGACAGGTAACACACGAGCGAGAT
>CALYDF020008915.1:0-11196 GCA_944474145.2 Dicrocoelium dendriticum
ACGCAGTTAATTTTCTCCTTCAATTCATTCCATGTGTCATTCGCTGCGCTGTGCGTCTGTAGGTCTCAGTCAACCATTGCCGCTAAGTTGTACGTCATAAAATACTACGTAATAGTTTCTTTTGTTTCTCTTTCTTTGTCAATAATACTGGCACAACACACATAACCAAAAGTTACGACTGAGTGGTCGCTACTGCCCACTGGAGGGTTGTATGCCATCGACTCAAACATCAACTCTTCATTAGTCTGGATTAAGTCCAGTGGTGATGGCTTGTTCGAAACGCGTTGACTGGTTGATTGATGCACATGGTTATACAGAATTTCCATGTCCAAGAACTTAAGGAGCTTCGATTTAAGTGACGGCACATTAGGGACGCTGACGTTATTGAAGTCGCCCATTATAAGCCAGCGAGCATACTTTTGCGAAACAGAGTTGCGGGGAGCGTTTAACAGAATCTTATCGCCGTATGATGATGAGTTCGGAGGCCTAAAGATAATTGCTAAAAGGCAACCATCATACATCTTCTGTGAACCAACGTTCTGACCTGCTAGGTGCAGTCGGCAAAATAGCGCCGGTCTGATGAATTTTTTTGAAGCGGTTGGTTGCACAGATGGCTCATCTGATATAGGTACTAATGGAAGGAATGCTCTTTACCGTACTACTGATGGCCCAATTTTCCTCTTGGCATGCGACGATTAGCCACGGATCCCATTTCGGGCGCAGCCAAGGTAACTTTCAAAATTCGTGGCCCACTGCCTTGGTGGTTTGTGGAGACAACTAGATGGGTGATGCCAGAAGCCACCAAATCGAACATGTCGTAGAGCTCCACGGTGTACCTCCATTCTTCAGTATCGTGCCTTTGTCGTTCACCATCATCCTCATGCTTCCAGTACCATTTTCTTCATCTCACTTTGACGTGACGCACTAGGGCTGGACTTCCGCTTCTGTCTCTCGGCCCATGGCCTGACAGGACCCATACGTTATTATCTGAAGAAGGGTTGCCGTTTAACGTGACGACATCGAGAGTTGTGAGCATACACCATCAGCGTGCCCATGAATGTCGACTTTTGGGCCAGCACTTGCAACGTGTTTCCCAGGAAATTGATCTCGAGATAATGGTGCAGTATGACCTAGGTCAATTGAAATAGGCTGCAAAACCATCAAAGTAGGCAATCAGCACATTGGATTCCTACGGTGAGCTTTCGGAAAATTAGAGCTATCTTTCTACAAATGCTGAACGCCTACATGAGGCTCCTTGTGCAGCACGGGATCCAAGCGTGGTGTCCCAGACGCAAACAAGATACCAGTGCGTTTGCCACTCCACAACTTAGAGCGTCCAAATACTTTAGGCGTTTGTTTCATGTCTCCGGACAACCCATAATGCCTACTCTGGGATGGTATTTCGGTAAATACACGCGGAAGCGAGACCTTATCATGGTTTACGTGATACTGACAAGCCCAAGTCACGTATGTTGCGACCTGCCAACCTGAGAGACCACCAGGTCAACGTGGCAATTACTACAGTCGACTTGATTGTCGACAGCACCATGTATCCGTTCGAGCATCGAGAACATGGAATGCCATTCTAAGTCACATTATTCTGGCTCTGATATTAACAAGTTTGTTTAAAATACGCCTCGCCGACGCAACCCCATTTGCACTACGTGATATAGTCCGTTTCACTTAGAGGACGAAATAACAAAGTGTGCTATATGCTCAACAGCAATATCCGTAACGTAGCGGTGAGCAGATGTATAGCAGAGTTAATGTGAATAGCTTAATGAGTCGCTTAAAATCCACATTTCCTCATTTTCCATGCTATGGTATAAGTTTGGTTCCATACTCAGCACTCAGCTCATCTCACGGGACTTACCAAGCAATCGCTATCTTGCTCATCAGAAATCATTTTTCATTGTTGTTAGTAGCATAGGTTCCGTCAACACCTATTATGTACCGCAAAGCTTTTAGTTGCAGGCGATAACTACCTGAAGCCGTTGAGGAGGGAAAGGGACCAAAGCCATCTATTTGCATTTTTCAACAGCGTGGAGCCACTTGTATCATCACATTCTACTTTACACACGTAGTATCGAAGATCCAGTATTGTAATGGATTGGTACTTATTCCGCGAAAGGCAATTAAAAGTTAGAGTCCGAAATATTTGTCCGACATGATTCCTGTAGACAGCGACGTACCGCAGTTCTCGGTACTTTAGCCTCACCTGTTACAAGTCTTCGTTAATGAACTGGATTGACGTAGCACCTCAAAGATTTACTGTTCACAGACATGTCAATATTAATTGGGAGATCAATGGATTGGACAAAGAGGAGGTCCTCCAACATGACTTTGATAACTGTACGGAATGATCGGTTAAGAAAGGGATATTATTTAATGCATACGGACGTCTGGTTTTTCACATCCGCCACCGACGCACCATTGGCAAACATAGTGCGTACGATCTGCAAACCACCTCCTAGGACTGCGAACTAGGTGACCTGAAAAAGGAGCATCTGGACTGTTTCGGACAGTCCGAGTCCGCTTTTCACGAGGGAATTAGCGTGTTGTACTATTGCGGCGCTTAGGGTTTTGCGTTCATCCATCTTCTCACAGATACTCAATGCATATGTGCGTCACCACGTCGAACACCCTATCCAAGCTTGTCATTCTTGGCTAACGCATGACATCGAGGCGCTGGAGAACCTCCAATGTCGGTCAGCAAAAACATCAAAGATCGCTCTAACTTACGCACTAGGAACAAGTGAAGAAAGTCGGTGTTTATTGGACGCTACCGGCAGATACTTGCAGACTTCATAATAGGATACCAAATACCATGTAAGTCGCCAGCTACTGAAACAGTCTGAATATCAAACTTATAGGCTTTAGCTTAGAATTAAGTCAACCATACGGTCGTATAGATCAGGCATTCTCAACTTCTATTAAGCCGTGTCTCCCTTAGAGCTTTTCATTTCTCAGGGACCCCCAAACTTGATCATCACATTTTCAGCAACCAGCAATGCCAAACAGAAGTAAATCTGTCATTTCCAGTTATTAAGTTGTAACAGGAAGGACACGGCAATGAAGCACCGATTTTAATGACGCAATCACTAACTATATTACCACTCACTCAAGCGTACATTAATGAGTCATGTGTCCTTCCCCCGACGCACCATTTCTTCTGGCCTCCGCTAGCGGTACGTCCATGCACTTTGGCGGCTTAGTTGTGGAATATTCCCTACTAAATTCACCCGCTTATTTCCGCTTCTCCGCATCCCATTCTGATCGGGCCGGAGTGCTTCCATAGCTCTTGATTTGCTTGACCGTGCATGCATCGCTCTGGTTGAGATCGGTCTGGGAAGCTGGAATAATGACGGCTTTTTACGTTTTAGTGCGTTCTCAACGACTACCCTTTCTGTTCTGCGTAGATCAGCCTAACTACTGCATGCCGCTCGTGACCCGTTCTCATCTCATTCCGTCAGACCAATGCGACTCCCTTGTCCTCCATCATTGCGCTTGTTCCCCTTTCCATCCACCCCCGTTTTCGTGATTTTTATGCCCTCAGCGCGATCACTGTCTTCCGCTTCTCTACAATGTTGATATCTTTTTTGATGGCCGGATTTTTAATGTTGCTATCAACGCTCTCTCCATTATAAACCTCACTTTTAACTTTTAAAGATAACATTCACTGTGCGGCAACATCAAGCCACACGTTTGTAGTTGAATGAAAAACATCAGTACATTTTCAAATGGCAATTATTTATTGTTAACTTTAACCTTAAGATATGCCATGTATTATGAGGTTTAGTAACTTCGTAACAAAATATTTCACGAGATATTAATGCAAGTCTTGAACATGATCTGTTTGACCAAGCTTACTTATGTCCTGTACTGGATTTGATAGTGATGGTTGAAGATCTCCTCTTGTTGTAATGTCCAATATGTTTCTAAATTTTTTATGGTGATCGCTCTGCTGAACCAACATTTTAACCAACTGTGTGGATTGAAAACAAGGAAATATATTTCAGCTATTTCCAAGTCTTGGATATCGGTTGGGGGCATTAGTCTTTATACAAAAATCGCATTTATATTGTGTGAACTTTGGATCTTGTTAGTGTGCCAATTTGAAGCTATATGAGACTTTCCGGAATTTTAACGCCAACATCGCAGGGCAGTACATCAAGTGGATCTAAAACCCAAATCGGGATTTTCCTGTCAATTTGGTAATGAAACCTGTCTTTAATGTCTTTTCTTGGTTGTTGTAATGACTGGCATAGATAATCAAGTCTTCATCCTTCAGCTCCTCGGTGACGGAAGGGAGAATTGGGAACTGTGAAAATTTCCGACGTCCAATGTTTTGTGCATACATTTCCAGCATTTTAAGAAAGGCGATTCTGGTTTGTTTGCTTGAGATGAGAATACTCAGCTTGTCTTGAAGGGTTTTATCTAACAAGTTGGCTTTAACAAAAATAATCGCCTGATAAAACGTGTGTGGCTTGCTGTTAACAGTTTTCTTTCAGAATCAATTCCGAAATGTAATGGGATGATGGCGACCCAGATTGGAAGAAAACAGCGAAGACAGTTGCCATTGGCGGGTTGTCTGACTTCTGTGTGCAACAGTAGAACCTGGAACTGCGCACCATTCTCTTCACGTAACTGCCGGATTAGGCGATCTTCAGGTGGGTTCGATTTAAAATTTTTGACTACTGCTATAACCGTTGACAATGGATCGTTTAAGCGCCCACACAAGTTCCTAGCCACTAAGTGCTCTAGATGGATCACAGTGAATATTGTGTACAGAAGGGAGAATATTTTTCAAATGGACACTGAATTCTTTATATCTTCCGACAATTACGCCGGCATCATCTGTTGTACATCCAACTATGTGCTGTGTTGGAATACAGTTTTCAGTCAGAGCGCTATTGTCGACTTCAAATATAGGCTGTCCCTTTGGATAAGTTCTTATTCTCTTTGCAAGCAACAACTCTTCTACTATTCCATTATGATTGAAGAATCGGACATATGCCAAGAGAACATCTTCATTATCAGATAAAGTATATCCATCTACTTGTAAGGAGATTTTTAGACTGTAGTAAGGCAACTAAGATGCTTTCTAGGTCCTGAGTCATCTCATCTGATCGTCTAGATACAGTCGAGTTGCTGACCGAAATGTCAGGAACTACTTCTTGTTGATTTAATCATGTCAAGCAGTAGTATTGATACTGTAGACGAAATAGTTCCTCCAACATTATGTAGACTGCAATTGTTGACAATCAAATTTCTGATTATATAGGACGCCTTAGGTCCATTCGCCTTGTTTTTGCCCTGTCAGAAATCATTGCTTTTAAAATTTGTCTCTTTTCGTCCATCGCAATGAGGCTGGACCTTACCGTGGTGCGATGGTTTGCGTGCCTCAGAGATCCATTGAGCTATGCTGGGTGGTGCTTTTTTTGCACCTTTAGAGCCACTCATACCAGATTGGTCAATGGTTAGAGGCCAGACAAACTCAGCCTCCTGGTCCTCCAGGTTGGGGGTTGGAATGGGGGTGGCTCCTCATCTCATAAAACGGGCTCTGTAGTCCAATGCCAAAACCCGCTGCCTTGCGGTAAGGTTTTTGAAACAAAGGCTTTGGTTGAGAACCCTAATCGTTTTCCTGTCTAGGCCTGGGCAACCTGACAGTATTCTGCCCACGCAATACAATGAACCTTTCCTACCACAATTTCTTGATGCTCTGGCCGTCGCAGAGGATAATAAACGGCGCCCTATCTGCTGCATCGAGCAGGGTGGATAGGGGTTTGGATGCTACTGCTCAGGCCTTCCCGTCTTCTTATACCCCTTCTTGTGCTTCTGCATCCTTATTTTCTCGCTCCAACTTTACTTATATCCCCCCATTTTCAATCCCTCAATTCTTGGCCCTCCCCCAGCTGACTTCAATAGTCGCTTGTCTTCTAATTTCAAATCACACACAATCGCAGGGCGTCGATCCAATCCAGTCGACAATTCCATGTTCAACCAAGCGGACAACGTCAGTTCATCCATTTTCCTTTGGAGTGCTCGAGTCCCACTAAGACTGGCATGCCTCAACATGCTCAATTTGCTGCAGGTTGTCCAACAGACAGCACTTACCCACACAACAGAGACCCTATCCATCGAAATTTGCTGTTTATCAGAAACCCGCATGCAAGATTCGAGCTCCGTGCTTACTCTGCGGTCCCTCATATGCGACACTGGCCACACATTCTTATTGTGCCTGTCTGACGACGATGCAATTTCAAATGCCCGTCAAGCTGCGTCAGCATTGTTTTGAGTCCCCGGGCTGAAGCTGCCCTGATCAACTGGATCCCAGTCAACAGTCGGATGTGCGCCGTTAGATAAACGGGTTCGTTCCATGCTACGTAGTCGCGTGAGAACAAACGGTGCTTGTTTGTCATTGCAGCCCACGCATCTACAAACGGTAGCACTGATTCAGTGAAAGATGATTTATACTAGTAAATGCACCAGCTTCCTCATTACAGAAGAAACACGGCTCCTGTGATGTTGGCTAGTGATCTATCCATCCAAGTAGGAAAATTGTCCTCCGATGAGTTCATCTGAGGGGCCAACATGGTGTAGGCTCCCGTAATGATAACGATGGGCGATTGCCAGCTGTGTGAAGACGCTCGTCTCATTTTTGCTTGCACAAACTTTCTTCACAGCAACCGCAGAAACGTGACTTGGCGTCCACCAGCTTCGAGCCAACCATGGACGCAGCGCGATCACATTGCTATCAGTTACCGCTGTAGAGGCTGTGTTCAAAACTTTCACCCGATTTGGAGCACAAGCGCAGACTCTGACCACGCACTTGGTTGCGACGACCTCCAGGTGCGTTTCGGTGGACGTCCGCAACGTCGAAGTGAACGGATTGACACCAACCAACTGCGAAGTCAGGTGTTCTGAATGTGTATCAAAGTGCGTTGACATCCGGGCTGAGTAAGCGACCACTGAACACCGTCGATGATTACATCGCACATTCGTCAAACGTTACTATCAGCAGGCATGTCTTATGTAGCAAATTAAATTGCTCAACTGGGCACTGGGTCTCCACACAGTCCCTGGAACTTATGGATGCTTCTCGACGTATTCCGGCTGGTAGCGAATACATTGAGGATTACAAATCCTCAGGGTAAAGCTTCGTGCTTGCCTGAAAACAGACCGGGAAGATTAGTGGTCTCATCGTGTCTCTGGGATGGAAACAGCAGCTACCATCGATAATCATCGCAAGTTATTCCGTCTGATACGGGAAACAGGCAGCAGGATACCTGGTGTTTGCGAGAGCATATGCGACGAGTGTGGGCAGTCGATCCACAGCCTGCCGAAATGCTTGGAGCTTTGGCCGAACACTTTGCAAGGCAATTTAACCAACCTGAGTTATCACTTTCTTTTTCGGGCATTAAGCACCCTTCTCTCTTGGCCGTCTCCTTGGATCCACCCTAACTTGCAGAAGTCGAACGTGAGATCAGGCTGATGAAATTGCATTAGGCTGCAGGTCCAGCTAGAATTTCCCCAGACCTCTTCAACATCGGGAGACCTGATCTTGTAGATGATTTACACAGGTTGCTGGTGAAATTTTGGGAGCAGGTGACTGTCCCGACAGACTGGAGCAGCTCCGTCATTGTCCCAATTTTCAAGGAAGGCTGCCGTTCGAAATGCGTCAATAATAGAGGGATCAGTCTGATCTCAATTACCTCTAAATTGCTTGCGTCCGTCATTTTCCACAGACTGGCACTCGTGAAACTCAGATTCGTAAAGAGTAAGCCGGGTTTCGTCGAGGTCGGGACTGCATCGGCCACATCTTCCCTTGGCGTCAATTGTTGGTTCATGTTATTGGAGCCATGTTTCTGGGCAACCCACCGTTGTCGTGTTTCTTGATATAAAATGCGCCTTCGATTCAGTCGACCAATGCGGCGTTTGGGACTGTCTTCTGAGGAAAGGTATGCCTGATAAATAGGTAAATATTATCAAAGCGCTGTACGCGCATAGTTCAGGCAGATTGAGGGTTTATGGCAAACTGTCGTCACCCATCAATATCTCCAGCGTTGTGAAACAACGTTGCCCGCCATCACTTTTTCTGTTTAACTTCGCATTTGACGAAGTCATGGAAAAAATCTTCGCTGGACATGATCTCGAATGTGGGGAGCTACTGCCTGGTGAGTGACTTTTTATCTTGGGGTGTGCGGACTACATTAGCGTAATCTGTGACAGCTCACAAACATGCCAAGCATCACTGGACGGATAAACACTGGCTGTCTATCGTTTTGGGCAGTGCTTTGCTCCATCGATATGCGAAGTACTTTTCCAAGTTTGGCAATGACGCACCCCTGCACTAACACTTGGTGGTGATCTGCTAGAAGTCCTTCAGGAATTCAAGTACCTGGGCAGCAATATTAGTGCACAAGGGATCGAAGATGAGGTTACGAACTGTATGGTAAAGGCTCGAGATGCTTTTGCCAATCTCCACCACCTGTGGCGCTGACGGGACATCACTCTCGCCCTGAAGGGCAGAGTTTATAACGCAGCCGTCCGTTCACCTATCCTATTTGGTTGTGACATCTGACGTATCAAGTCGATAGACATAAAGAGGCTCGTCACGCTCGGTCATTGCTACCTTCGAAGCTTAGCTCATATCTGGTGGGGGCACCGCGTGAGCGATGAGCGTGTTCGGCGTCGCGTATTTGGTGCAGGAAGAGCGAGTGAACCGCTCAGGACCATTATATCACAAAGCCCCGATGGCTGGACCACGTGTTGCGCATGCCAGCACACCGACGTTTGCGTCGCGCATTGTTTGCGCACCGCGGGTGCGGTTGGAAGGGGAGGAGGTGAGGCCAAGCGATGATTTGGTCGAAAGGAATTAAAACCGTCACTTCGAAACTGGTGTCATTTGGTGCATCCCGACTGCTTAGCTGGAGTCCTAAGGAAGATGAACACGTTTCGTTGGACACACTTGTTGATCTGGCGAAGAGCGGGCCCCAATGGCGTTTGTGATCTGAGTTTCCTTATCCATCCCGTTCCTTTTAGGTTCCTCCGCCAATCCCGTTCTCACGCAAAACACCAAATACAATATTAAACATCATATTTTGTGTGTGGGGTTATTCGTGTAATTTGTAGTGTAATTTTGTAGTCTCTTATTTTTTGGTATTGCAGCACATGAGCTGAGGTGTGTTTCTCACCCTCAACCAACGTGTACTGATGACGATGTTGATGATGATGATATGTTGATGAAGATGAAATGCCCCCGGAATGAATAGCGGAAGTATTTGCCATCTAACAGGAGAGCTTTTCTGGCTTACTACATCTTTAAGTAACCTGTTAACCCTGGCCGCCGTTTCTGAAACTCAACTGCAACACAAAATTGAGGATTCACCAGCAGAAACTGGCTACTCAATACAGTCAAATGAACTTGTTTTTCTCTTCGAATTTGCCAGCCCTGGAAGGCTCTTCGGAAGTTTGCCCTTACTGCGCTTATGCCATCCATAGTAAAATCGACTTGTCGATGCAGTACACCATCTACATTAACTATTTTGTATTCTGCTCATCAAACGAAGATAAGACGCAGACAAACATTGTGCTCACCAACCCGCACGAAATCGGGACAAAGGGATCACATGTTTGTTAACTTCGATATTGCTTTGAGTACAGAGATGTATCTTTCAATTTACTGTAACTAATTTTTCGACTTACATGATTCATAAAACCATTCCATGAGACCTGTCATTCCTTTTCATTTAACCGCATTATATCAATGTGCTTGTGTTCCATTGTAATTGCAATATAGATTTTGGAAATAAGAGAGATGGTCTGTCTTCAATATAATCAGTAATGTTAATTAAAAGGTATAGTAAACACTGAGGTGGTCATAAATCGTATTCGCTTGAAATATATTGCAACAGCTTAATTCCATTCATTTGCAACATTCATTCTTTTCTGTCCGCAGTGTACTGCTGCAGTGTACGTGACCTTGGATACTACAACCAGTTCAACTGCCTGCAGCTGAAAAGCTGTCGAGCTCTAAGTGTAACAGTGTTGTTTAGCTTAGGTACTGACGGAATGTATATACAACTAGTCTGCCTCAGTCATCTAGGCGTCACAAATCATTCTTGCAAATTTAGGTCATATCCGCTTGCACAATCGGGTATATACTAACAATGCTCGATAAACAAAATTGCACTGGTTAGCTGGGAGTTGGCAACAGAGGCTTTGTCATAGGCATGCCACTCAGTCGACTGTTCCGATTAAGAGGTAAGGGGTAACTAACAGACTGTTTTAAGTGGTTCTCCATCAGACGTCAACAACCATAGCTGCTGCGATTAGAACGGACATGTCAGAATTAAACTCTGAGTTATTTGATCACGGTGTCGATTCTATAGTATTATTTGGCTGGCCTGGTCAAAACGAAGTCTAGCGAAGTGACATGGTCTCCCCTGTTAACCACATTGACTCAATTTTCCTCTGACTCAGGCTCGCGGATAAAAGCACTGATGCTAAATTCCTTCATTGCATATTTCATTTCCTAAGACTTCATGTATACCCAACAGCACGTGTTTGTCCAAACCTACATTGGCGTTTGAACGGAACTCCTGCAAAAATGAAAACATATCATGGATAACCATCTTCCACGAACTCAGTGATATCATAACCAAGCCAAACATCCGGAACATTCACGCATTACTGAGTGAAATAACACAAAGCCCCAGGGCATTTAGCAGTAATCCAGTTTTATGATGGTTGCAATCTCCTGGACAATGCTTACTTGATGATGTAAGGTATGTGAGCATCATATTTCCAACCAAAGGGTTTGCAGACAACATCTTACATACGTGACAGTTATGTTCTTTATCAGCTCCGCAATGAGTTATTCGCTTACTTTTAGTGATTGATTGGGTCTGAAACAAGGCATTTATTTCCGCTTCATGTCGTAGATAGAACCGAGCTAACAGCCTCCAAAGTAGCCAGTTTTCGCTTTTCCGTGCTCTTATGGGGTAAGCATTTATTGATCGTAACTTCTTTCGTTATTTAGACTCTGATTTGAATCCATCAACTCAGTGGTTTCTGATATCTGTTTAGCTCAGGCTTCAACATTCAATCAACAACAGCAGTATACCCCCCCCCCCATTTTTACTGATGTTTCGCTGCTAAACAACATTAATAACCTAACTCACAGTCTGTGTG
>CALYDF020008916.1:0-11221 GCA_944474145.2 Dicrocoelium dendriticum
GTTGAAGGTCGAGAATTCGAAATGCGGACCGCGGTCGGTAGTCACGTTGGCCGGACAGCCATGTGAAGCGACCCAACGCTCAACGAAAGCGCGTGTTACGGTGTCCGCGGATACATCGGGTATAGGTACGGCCTCGGGCCAACGGGTGTATCGGTCGATCATGGCCAGAATGTAGACCATTCCTCTGGATGGTGCCAAGGGTCCAACTATGTCGAGATGGACATGGGCGAGGCGAGCTGAGACTTGCCGAAAACGACCAAGCGGAGCGGACACGTGCCGCTGTATCATGGCCTGCTGACACGTTAGACAACCGCGTGCCCAGCGCTTAAGATCGCGTTGCATTCCGAGCCAAACGTATCGCTCGCATATGAGCTTGATCGTGGCTCGGATGCCTGGATGAGCGATGTTATGAAGTGTGTCGAAAACTAGACGTCGAAAGGTTTCTGGAACGACGGGTCGAGGTCGTCCAGTAGAAGTATCGCACAAGACTGTGCCATCAGATGACGGCAGTGGATGCGATGTGCTTCGTAGCGAAGAATCTTGTTTGACTTTCTGAAGGTCAGTGTCAGTTAGTTGCGCGGTAGCCATGGCAGATAAGTCGATTGCCTGGCCAGCGGTGTGTATTGCGGAGACGCACGAAAGAGCGTCAGCAACGACGTTATTCTGACCTGAAATGTGTCGGAGGTCAGTAGAAAATTGAGCCACGAAATCCAGCTGACGAACCTCACGTGGTGAGTGTCGAGCTGATTGATTTCGAAAGGCGTAAATAAGCGGCTTATGATCGGTGAAGATAACGAACGAATTACCTTCTAAGACGTGCCTGAAATGTCGGACGGTAGAATAAACTGCCAGCAGTTCGCGGCTGAACGTGCTGTACTTGACTTCTGCCGGTTGTAAGCGTCGGGAGTAGAAAGCGAGTGGTTTCCAGCATCCTTCAGTGAGTTGCTGCAGGACGGCGCCAATGGCGGTGTCCGATGCATCGACTGCAACGCTGAGTGGAGCTTTGGGGTCGAAATGGTGAGGCATAACGGCTTCAGCCAAGGCCTCTTTGCAGGCCTTGAAGACTTCGGTTGCAGCGGGCGTCAACTCGACGTTGCCGTTCTTGCGTCCACGAAGTAAGTCGGTCAATGGACTGAGCAAGTCAGCACAACGTGGCAGAAATCGACGGTAGTAGTTGATCATCCCACTAAAACGGCGGATGGCAGCCAAAGTAGTCGGAACGGGAAAGTCCTTAATAGCGCTGACTCGGTCTTCGAGCGGCCGTATGCCATGCTGGTCAATTCGATGACCAAGAAATTCGATAGATGGTTGCTGAAAGATGCATTTGTCAGCGTTGACAGTAATGCTATTAGAGGCTAACCTCTCGAAAAGCATCTTGAGGTGCTCCGCGTGCTGTTCTTCGGAAGAACTAGCTACTAAGATGTCGTCTATATAAGGATAAATAAAGTCGACACCTCTCGTGACAGAATCTATGAAGCTTTGAAAAATCTGAGCTGCGTTGCGAAGACCGAAGGGCATTCGCAAGAATTCGAAAAGTCCGAAAGGCGTGATGACTGCGGTTTTCGGAATGTCATCCTCGGCTACAGGGATCTGGTGGTAAGCGCGAACCAGATCGATCTTCGAGAACACACGGTAGCCACGTAGGCTAGCCGTGATGTCCTGAATGTGCGGAATCGGATAGCGGTCGGAGACGGTAGCGTTATTGAGAGCGCGATAGTCGCCACATGGACGCCAGTCTCCTGAATTTTTAGGCACCATGTGTAGAGGCGACGCCCACGGGCTCTTAGACGGGCGAATAATGCCTAAGTCTAGCATGCGCTCGAATTCGGAGCGTGCAATTTTGAGCTTGTCGGGGGTCATGCGCCTGGCTTTTGCGAACACAGGCGGACCTTTCGTAACGATGTGATGTGTCGCAGCGTCGGTTGCGGAAAGCAACGGGACGGCAGGACGGAAGGCCTGCGGAAAACTATCGAGCAGCGTTTGCCCGACGGGTGAACTAAGTTGAGTCGTGTACACGGGACTGATTGACGCGGTGTCGGTCAAAGTCCCAATGACTGCGAGATTCGTAAGGCGGTCGACTAGGCGGTGTCGCTTAACGTCGACGAGTAGGTCGTAATGACGTAAGAAGTCGAGACCAAGGATAGGCGTTTGAACATCCGCAACGAGGAATATCCATTTGAAAGCGCGTCGGAGGCTGAGATTTAGCGTGCGCGAGCGTTGACCATATACGCGGATAATGGTCCCGTTAGCTGCGCGCAATGAGCTAGTCACCTTTTCGGTCGGGTCGTTTGGATCACGCGGGCGAACGCTGACTTCTGCGCCAGTATCGACGAGATAGCGAACTCCGGTTCTACGATCGGTGACGAAGAAAAGGCGACTGCGTTGACCAGCTACGTCCGTCGCCCCTACGTGCTGGTCCGCCCGTTTCTCTGCTGCTGTCGTTTGAAGGAACAGGGCAAACGACATGATTTAGCTTGCTGGCCGAATCGTTCGTGGTACCAGCAGTAACCGTTTCTATTCGGTGATCGCGAAGGAGAGTTCGAACGTGAACGCGAACGGCTCCTAGAGCATGTACAGCGGTTATGTCCGGAGGCCGAAAAGTCTGCGAATTGTCGAGTCAATGTTGCCATCTGGGATTTAAGCGTGGCGATATCGTCGTCCGGTTTCGTCTGGACCTGCGAAACCTGGCCGTACGACTCCCAAATTCGGTCGGCTGTATCGGCCAGTTTGGGTAAAGGTGCATCCTCACTAGCGCAGAGGATGTGTAGCATCTCGCGCGGAAGTCGTTGCAACCACATTTCCCGAAGAAAAGAATCATCTATCGAAGTGGGTTTAGCTAGGCTCTGCATTTTTCGAAACAGCTGAGACGGCTTAAGATCGCCAAGATCGGTTTCGTTGAGGAGTTTCGTAACTCGTTGTCGATCAGATAAGCCTGTTCTTCTCAGAGCAGCTGTCTTGACTGCATCGTAAGTCTTTTGGTCGTCAGGAAGATCTAGAATGTCATCAATGTCATCGATGACATTTAGCGGAAGCGCGGAAACGACAAGGTGGAACTTGGTTTTTTCGGTCCTAATACCACGCAAAGAAAATTGCGACTTTAGCTGATCAAACCAAGACTTAGGATCAGTCTCGCGAAAAGGTGCGATAGGAAGCGTAACTGTGCCGATCTGAACGTCAGAATCTACGCGATCAGTTTCCATAACGAGCAAAATAGCGAGCCAGCGAGATTAAACCGGAAAATGAAAAGTGAAAATCAGACGGGTTAGCGAAAAAAATGTGGCCAAATCTGAAAAGAAAGGTTAGCGAAAACTCACCGGATAATGACCAAAAGTCGGGGTCAACAATAAAACGAGAAGCAGGATCGGTACGCTTTAGAACCACTATGCAAATATAAGGCCAACCTCCGATGAGTGGAGAACACCAAAATCAACGCTAGGAAAATTTATTAAGTGGGGCGAAACGCTATCTAGTGCTAAAAAATAAGGCACCGGAAGATAGCTAGCTAGGGGAAAGGTGTAGTCGCGTGCGCGGTGAGCAAAGATGGCCGCGGAGCCGATGAGCGTCGCGCCGTTCGAAGGCGGATGCTATGTTGACTCAAACAAACGCGAGCAACGTTCAAACAGGCGAGCGGCTAATTTGCTATGTACATCGAGGAAATATAATTTTGTGATTTTGTAATATTTTACGCAGCATGCGGCAGCCAAACAGGGGAATCTGCAGGTCACTGCATCACCACTAGCCGTCGTTCTTGTAGAAAATTGCTAATCCAACTCAGGATTAGGTTGCCAATGCCGTAGTTCCGAAGCTTCTGAAGGAGAATGCGATGGTCTAAGCGATCAAACGCTTTTGAGAAGTTCAGGTAGATGACATTTACTTTTACTCCATCATCAACAGCTTCAGTCCAGCTATTACATGCGAGTAATAGGTTAGTATTACATGAAGGCTTTGGAGGAAAGCCATGTTGCTCCGGAGCTATTAGGTTCTGGCTTTCCAGATACTGCATCAGCGATGCTTGATTCCATCACTTTGGATAGTACGGGAAGTAGTGTTATTGGACGGTAGTTAGTAGGGCCAGTGCGGCTACCTCCTTTACAAATAAATAAATAAATTGTATATTCCTCGACGATGCGAGAAGCTGTTCCCTAAAAGGAACAGATCAAATAATGGTACAACCTTGCCATGACTTTGCATTAATACATTTTCAGAAATAAACATGAGCGCAATTGCAAATTAGGTAACACAGAGTATTCAGAAACCTTCTGCTATTTTTTCCTGACATTGAATCAACATTCTTCACAATCATATAACAGATGTTTGGGCCGAGAAAAAATGTAATGAAAGGGGCCGTTGTTCGAAATGTAGTGTATGTGTTTCGAAAATCTATTCAGGCACAATCGATACCGTTTTCGAATGCGCTATCTAGGGACTGTGATGTCCCGAACATCTTAATCACGTGTTGGACGGTTAAATGCTTACTAATCGCAAGCTTAACATCGCAAAGTGTATAGCATGTTCTGATATCACTTGGAAGTTTGTTCCAAATCTTTGAGTACTGGGTTAGAAAGAAACCTTCTCTGATGCTCATAGTAAATTTTGGAATCATGACCTTTACCTCTTTGTTACGTATTGGATGTCTGCTGTTTAAAGATAGGTGAACACCGTTATCAAGACTGCGAATTTGACAATTTATGATTCTGTAAAAAACATAGGTTCAGCTTCATTATCCGAAAGCCAAACTGGGTCAAATCCAAGTTTATCACCTAGCTCTCTGTATGTCAACTTTGAGGAATATCCACATAGCTTTTTCGTGAAGTGTCTCTGGACGTTCTCAAGAGCATGCTGGTCAGATTTTCGCAGATTAGACTGCACCATTGAACAGTATTCCATACACGGCAATACATATGTTCTGTAAAGCGATATGCGAGATCCCGTGAGGTAAAAATGATGGCAGATGTAACCGATAGTCTCCATGGTTTTCGAGACTTGCAAGTCACAGGGCTTAGAAAAGTTACACGCGACTGAATATCGCACGCCTAAGCGGCGAACTGCCCTGCATTGTGAGATATAGGCACCTTGTAGTCGCAAATTGTCTGGCGGCAATCGGCATTTGTACGACAAAATATTACACTTGTCCACGGCAAATGACATCTGTCAGGTTTGGCACCAGGAGTCAAGGGCCGATAGGTCATCCTGAATGAGACGTACGGCTTCCTGAGTATTTGCACGTGGTTGTGAGTAGACAACTTTAGTGTTATCAGCAAAGATAAATGCAACGCCGTTTCTTATTCTCTGGAATATATCCTTAATATAAATTAGAAAAGAAGAAGAGGACCAAGAACACACCCTTGAATCACTCCCCTTGTGATTGCTTTCCGTTTAGAGAACTGGTCGCCTATGCGCATCACCTGATGTCTACCAATTAGATATGAAGACAGCCAAGAGAACATCGGTTCTCCAGTGCCTATAGACTTCAGTTGGTTTAGTAACCTTCGGTGAGGCACTCTATCAAAGGCTTTTTGCATATCCAGGAACAGGATTAAGACACTGTTTCCATTGTCAATGGCAGCCGTTGTGTGGTTTAAAAAGTCAGTCTGGTATGTTGCGCAGGATCGAGCTTGCATGAAGCCGTGTTGCGAAGTGCTGATAATATTAGCGTGGTTCAAAATTATAAATAGTTCATCTTTCACTATCCTTTCCATATTCTAGATATGATGGGTGTGTGATTGATGGGACGGAAGTTTTTAACCTGGTGGGCAGCGCCATTTTTATGTCGCGGGATAACGGCAGAATTACCTGCGGATTTTGTGAGTAGTGTAATTTTCGTAGAAAGTAGAAACCACGAGTAAACTTCGCACAATGATCTGCCTCGACGGGAATCGAACCTCGGACCCACGGATTACAGGTCCGCTGCTCTACCACTGAGCTAGCGAGGGCTGACGATCAGGTGCGCAATGTAATACATGACTTCTGCGTGGTGCGCGACGTGTTGCCAAGAGCTCACAATATCTGTCCTGGTGTTGCACATTGGCTCACTCACTCGTCACTTCCCAATGAACCGAAATATCTGCCCTTTGATGTTCAACGGGCGATGGTAGATTACTTGCGGCTGTTGTGAGAAGTGTAAGTTTCGTAGAAAGTAGTAACCACGATTAAACTGCACAATAATCTGCCTCGACGGGGAATCGAACCCCGGACCCACGGATTACCGGGCAATACGTAGCGAACCAAGCAGAAGTCATGTATTAAATTGCGCACCAGATCGTCAACCCACGGTAGCTCAGTGGTAGAGCAGTGGACCGGTAATTCGTGGGTCCGGGGTTCGATTCCCCGTCGAGGCAGATTATCGTGCGAAGTTTACTCGTGGAAAATAACGACAGAAGTTTTCCATTGAGTAGGACATACTCCGTCGTTAAAAGAGAGTGTAAAGATGT
Organism: Dicrocoelium dendriticum; assembly: GCA_944474145.2. Taxonomy (NCBI): domain Eukaryota; kingdom Metazoa; phylum Platyhelminthes; class Trematoda; order Plagiorchiida; family Dicrocoeliidae; genus Dicrocoelium; species Dicrocoelium dendriticum. The sequence continues at coordinate 6,432 of CALYDF020008916.1, forward strand.
TGAGCAAAAGCAGAAGGAAGTCACTACCACTGCTTTTTATTAAACATGGGGATCCCATCAGGACCTGCGCACGTTGGGGAGCATAAGTGAAAGACTTGACCAGTAATTTTCGATATAGGGAATTCCACTGTGCATAGACTTTCATTGTCGTGCGGTATGATAAGTGTTGGTGTGTTTAATGATTCATTGAGCATTGATTCGGCAAAATAATCTTTGAAAGCCCCGCAGCTATCACGTGATGCGTCGTGGCATGTTCCATCAAGCGTGGTGATAAAAACTGAACTTGACGCTGCAACGCGAAACCTGGGCACGGAAGAGTTTGGCTAGCTCAGCTGTTTTGCTAGGGCCGTTCAGAGCTTTATACTCTTCTAGAATGAGAGTTTTGTCATGGTGATGCCTCTGTTCAATGACGAGCTTCAACTGCTGTAATAATAGCGCAAAGTCAGTAGTTAACTTGCGTTTCTGCCGAATCTTATGAAGCTTTCGTGCAGCCTTCAACACCTTGTGATCGGATTTATGTTTAGTTTGGTTAAGCACATTTTATTGACATTGCTGAATCGATGCAGAAGGCTAGTATACTGTAAAACATGTCCGTCACATGTTAAGGACATAAAGAGAGAAAGAATGTATCCCAATTCATCGAACGAAGCAGGTCCTTTAAAGAGTCCCAGTTGACAGAACTGAACGGACGATTATGCGTTGTTTTCTATACATCAACCATGCGTAGTCTTAGGCGGCATTTGATTACGCGATGATCGCTCTCCGGAAATTCATCAAGAACCTTAACACTGATTACAGGTATGCCAAATGAAAAGTGAGATCCAGGATATTATCACCCCTGGTAAGTTTGGAGACATGTTGCTGCCAACCATTCATTTGGATACAGGAAATAAGATTTTGGTATTTCAAAGGAGCGGTTCACATGGGCCATGAAATCGAAGGCAGATTGAAATCACCAATAATTTTACGTGAAAATGGTAGGTTAGCGGCGCATGCAACTGCGAGCGTCAAAAGTACTAGGTCTTCTTGGTTGCAGTTTGACGTGCTGTATATACATCCCATAAGTAGCTGCTGCTGATTAACAGATATCGTAAGCCAGAGTGATTCCTGGGTGCTGCTGCGAGCGATCTTTTCAGATAAATTACACAGTCACCACCTCGACGATCAGGCCGATTTATCATGAAGTTTTAAATCGGAAAACAGTTAACTGATTGTCAGACATGCCATCATGGCACCAAGATTCACTTATAAATATTATATCAGGATTATTCACCAAAACAAACGAGCGTAGTGTGTGGAATTTAGAGTGAAGGGAACGAATGTTTATCAGAAATACTAAGATAGATGTGCGATATGAGGAAGATTGTTTAGGTTGTGTTATAAACAGTGGGGTTTCAAACCTGTCGTGTTCAAATATTTGCTTTCTTTTTGCCCTCGATTCGCTTATCCTACTCACATTTCTGTTTAGCACTCGTTGGCTTATCATGCGATCTTGCATTTGATTGGTTGCAACGCGAACCTCTATCGATTTAATTGTACTGCGCCTGTGTGTGGACAGTTTCCTCCATACGTACGTGCCGGTGCTACCGTGGTCTGCTGCTTTTTCGGAACACAATAAATGTCTTTGCATGCTACTGCCCCTACACCATTCTGGACTGACCTGCGGTTACTTCAACTGTGGAATGCTGGGAAGACTGGAAAATTCGTTTTTCAGATTATATTTCTGTGCTACCAGTTCTGGATCCATCCGTGACGCTGAAAACGGAGAATACTTTAAAGCTTTTGCGCTTGCACCTCGGCGCAGAGGGTCGACGAATGGTTGATGCACTAAACTTGCGGGAGAAACCCACGCCTTCACCAGATATTCGTCGTGTGTTTTTTGAAGTTTGAAACAAAACCATTTGTTTAGACATGGAAGTGAATTCCGCGTCACCAATCACAGTTGTACCATATTGTTTTACAAACCGCATTTTGGTCAGCTAACTGTACATCCTTCCGCTTACACTTTCAGCAGCTACTCCAATGGTGATGTACACATTATCAGTTTTGTTACGGTTTCAATCTTTCTTAATAACAGCTGGAAGCTTAGAGTTGAAGTTTACGTCTCTAAAACTAATACTAAGCCTCTATTGGGACGTAATGCCACGGTCTTATTGAACGTATCTCCATGGCTCAGCCGGATGACCATTGCCAGCGTCAACCTTCATTTGTTACGTTGCAGATACCCAAATCTCTTTATTCCGTGTAGTGGTAGAGTCCCAAAAGCAATGCACCGCATTCAGTTGAGCGAGGATTACAAACCGTTCAGCATTTCTCAACCTAGGCCTGTACTTCTGGCCAAGCGAGAAGCGTTGTCGCAAGCTTTGAAAAATGTGGTCACAGAAGACTTGATAGAACCCATACAGTGTTCTTAATGGGTTCATCCACTAGTCGCCGTTCAAAAGAAAGGTGGCTCTATTGGTGTATGCAACGACCTTCAAGCGATTAATCGACATATGCCTGTGGACAAGTTTCCTCTGCTTTCTATCGAGGAATGGATGGTTAAGCTATCAAACGTCAAACTTTTCTCAAAGCTGGATATTCGCAGTGCATACTACCATATGCCACTGACTCCAGGTGGCCGACATTTGACTGCTTTCCTCACGCAAGACGGTTTGTATCAATACAAATGGCTACCAATAGGCATTAGTAGTGCCCCAGCAGCTTGACAGAACTTTATTCCTCTATCGTTATCAGATCTCAAAGAATGTGTTGTATATATGGATGATATTTGTGTCTTTGGTAGTAACCCCACCGAACATCAGGAAAACCTTCATAATGTGCTGTATAGACTGAATGAACTAAATCTACGTCTGAATGCCAACAAATGCCAATTCGCTGTAACGGAGATCGAGTTTATTGGACAGGTTATTTCTACTTCGGGTATTAAGCCTAATGCGCAGAACACAGAGCCATTCTCGATTGTCCAAATCCATGCAACGTTACACAGATGAAACATTGCTTGGGTTTGTGTTCTTATTACCTTCGACATTTATCGAATTTTGTGACTCTTGCCGAGCCGTTACGGTAGTTGACTCGCCAAAACCGTAAGTTTCGTTGGGCCACTGTACAAGACAGTGCTTACATGATCATACGAGCGATGATTGAATCCACTCCCACGGTAGCGATCTTCAATGAGCACTGTCCAACATTTGTTTCATTTGATGCTTCAGATGTTGGCTTGAATGTAGTTCTGTCCCAGCGGCGCGACGGTGAGGAGAAAGTGATTACGTACGCATCACGTACCTTGTCTGATACTGAAAGAAATTATTCCACCGGTGAGAAGGAGGCCCTCGTATGCGTCTGGGCATGTGAGAAATGGCACTTTTACTTATTCGGACGTCGATTCACTTTGCGCACCGATCATTCTGCTCTTGCAACGTTACTAAGTCGCGGTACCAAAGGCCAAAACCCGGTACGCTTGAGTAGCTGGTACTCACTTTTCTTGAATTATGACTATGAAATAAAATACGTGCCAGGGTGCTTTAACCAACTTGCAGATGCCTTGTCGAGACACCCACTGTCCAACGAAGGGGAAAACGAGGACTTAGAGGAGGTAAAACTGATATCGCAGCTCTCAGACAGAACACATACAATAACATTTGACCCTATACGAGAGCACACTGACAAAGACCGTGTCCTAGGGAAGCTTCGGGAGTACATATCCACTTTATGGCCCAGTAGTACCAAGATCCAACCTGAGTTACTTCCATACTATACCCTACGAAACGAGCTTTCTACTGTGAGCAACTGTATTATTAGAGGCGAGCAGTATGTGAGCCCTGCAACCCTTATCCCTATGGTGGTTGCATGTGCGCATGAAGGTTATCCATGGATTGTGCGAACGAAAGCTGGGATACGACAATACTATTGGTGACCGAACTTGAATTCCAGCGTCTAGACGGTCATTCGGGAATGTTACGCCTGCCAACAATCCGATAAGAGTGCGAGGTCTCTGAATGCTCCGGTCCAACCTATCGTGTACCCAATGAAGCCATGGGCAAAAATTGCCATCGATATTATGGGCCCGTTTGCCAATGCACCTCCGCAGAAGCGAAACTTGCTAGTGGCTACATGTTTCTACAGCAAATGTCCAGAGGCTATTTTATGCGGGGACTTAACTACAGCCATCATCATAAAGTGGCCGTTTTTTGTTTGCAAGGCACGGTTTGCCAGAACAATAGTCAATGCTAACAGCCCACAGTTTCTAAGTAACGAGTATGCTGAATTCCTGAGGCGCAATGGTTGCAGACACACGAGGACTGTACCTTATAATGCTGCAGCGAATGGACTAGTCGAACGACTTAATCGTACTTTGAAAGAATCTCTACGAGTTCTTCGGCTTTCGGGAGAATCCTGGGATGATGCGTTTGTATCTGCATTGGAGGTATACAGAACCACTCCATATAGTGCAACAGCAAGCACCCCCTCGGAGCTAATACTAGGGCGAACAATTCGAACTCGAGTAAATGCATCCCTTACATCTGAAGAAACCGCCGATCACAGAGAATAGGAAACACGGGCTGTTTACCAGGCTAAATATAGACGCCTTGGGAGAACGTGTCCTCCAAAGACATTTGTTCGTGTGAGGCTACCCAATTCTCGGAAAGGAGGTAATGTATTCGGACTGCCGACCAGTGTGGAATGGGTGTGCACACCAAGAACTTACAAGTTGACTGATGAGACAAAGGTGAATGAAAGACGACTGCAATGAACGCTTTCCCAACCTGCTATTGAACAGACGAACACAC
>CALYDF020008917.1:0-11199 GCA_944474145.2 Dicrocoelium dendriticum
AACTCGCAAAGAGCTCCGTGCAAAACTCCGTGCTAGCCTGAAGAGAGACCGCGAATCTTGGTGGTCTCATCGTGCATCAGAGATGGAAATGGCCGCTACCCTTGGTAACCATCGCAATTTATTCTGTCTGAAACGGGAAACTTGCAGCAGGAGACCTGGTGTTAGTGAAACACTTTGTGACGCGAGTGGACAGCCTATCCACAACTTACTAAAGCGCTTAGAGCGTTGGGCTGAGCACTTTAAAAGGCAATTTAATCGGTCGGAATGGTTAGATTTCTCGCCGGCCAGTGATCGCCCCGCTCTCTGGGCTGTCTATTTGGGTCAGCCCTCTCGCTCAGAAATCGAACGTGAGATCGAACTATTGAATTTACATATAGCCGCGGGACCTGATGATCTTCCTCCAGCCCTCTTCAAATTCGGGGGACCTGCTCTTGTGGATGATTTACACGAGTTACTATTGAAACTGTGGGAGCAGGAAACTGTTCCAACCGATTGAAGCCACTCCGCATAGTCCCAATTTTCAAGGGAGGCTGACGATCGGAATGCGGCAGCCATAGAGGAATCAGTCTGATCTCCATCGCCTCCAAATTGCTTGCCTCTGTCATCCTTCACAGACTGACTGGCACTCGTGAAAACCAGATTCGTGAGGAGCAAGCCGGGTTTTGTCGTGGTCGTGGCTGCATCGACCACATGTTCACCTTCCGTCAGTTGTTGGGGCACCGTCACATATATTGGCGACCCATCATTGTCGTGTTCCTCGATATCCAAGGTGCATTTGATTCGATGAATAGACATGCACTTTGGAACTGTCTACTCAGGAAAGGTTTACCTGAGAAATATGTAAATATTATCCGAGCATTATATGCGCGTCGCCCTTTAATATCTCCAGCGGCGTGAGACAAGGATGCCCGCTATCACCTTTCCTCTTTAACTTCGCTGTTGACGAAGTCACGGAAATCGCGTTCACAGGACACGACTTAGAAGGTGTGGATCTGCTCCCAGGTGAACGACTTATTGACTTAAAGTATACCGATGATATTGTCCTAATCTATGACAGCTCCCAGACGTGCCAAGCGGTACTTGACAGATTAGCACAAGCTGTCCGTCACTTCGGGCTTTGCTTCGCACCCTCGAAGTGTAAAGCGTTCCTCTAAGGTTGATCTGGATCGCCTCTTACGCTGACCGTTGGTGGGGATCAGCTAGAAATCGTTCAAAAGTTCAACTACCTGGGAAGTTGTATCAGTGCTCGTGGGATTGAGGATGAGATCACGAACCGTATAGCCAAAGCTCGGGGCGCTTTTGCTAACCTTCGCCACATATGGCACCGGCACTGGTGATCGCAGTACGCGAACACCTATAACGGGGAGCACAGTGTAATGTACCGTTACTTTACACAGTATCATGCCATTTCAACACTCATGTTGGATCTGGGTCAACCGCTTACATGTCCTGCGTTCAGTAGAAACCTTGTAAAGGGAGACCGTGTCTTTCGCCCATGGGTTTGCAACATTGCCTGTTAGTGGCTCCAGCATTTGTAACCTTGTCAGGTTTCAGTGTTCCTCAATTGCTCCCCACCTCGATTTTCCGCTGACAATCGATGCTAACCACCAAGTGTTTGGAATTAGCGTTTCAACTGCATCTCTTGACTACCCATGTTTCATTCTGGTCTTGTACCACTTTATCGCACCCCGTAATATGGGCACCGCAATCCTATGCTTTGTTCTCATGCAGGTAGCGAATCACAAGTATTGCACAGTGTTTTCATTCATATGATGAGAAACAGTTCCTGTACTTTACGGATCGTATCTGAACTTCCACATTCATCATAAATGATCTTTGTTAAACAATGCACAAGCGGCCGCGTCCCGTTTCCTGGCCAACGGTCACACCATGCTCATTGCGATCAGGCCTGCATATTTCAGTGGTCAGGCCAGGTGTCAACGCATCCTATTGCTCAACCATCGCCTCATGCTAAGTACGTCCATTCGGCCGTGCATGTGCTCCCCAATCGCCATATCGAATTCACCTGTGTTGGTGCGACAGAACGGGCCACGACCGACTGGACGAGGCAAGTTACAGACTTTGGTATCTGATGGCAACAACCTGCGTTATGCATAGGAGACACTGATAATTGTCGCGAAATCCTGTGCTATGTTACAAGGGTAGTGTGTGACTGACGTAACCCGCAAACAAAAAATTCCTCATCCTTGCTACTTGGGAATCGTGCTACTGTGCCATCTCGTTGTAACGAGATGACGCATCCAAAAACGCAGACATCTCCAATGTCTTATTCCTTCGGGTTTATACTGCATATGGGGTGTGTGGATGGTACTGTGGGTGGTGCAGCGCAAGCCATCCATGGTTGTTCTGTAGGCGCAGGCGTCCTGTGGCTGGCCACGGTGATAGGTAAATGCGAAACCAGATGCCGCCAACCATGTATGTATGTGTGCCCCCTGCTGAGGTTGATGTTGCATTCCTGGTGCTTCTTCACCGCAGTTGGGCTAAGTCAACTTACACTTAAACTAGGTCTTTGTAACCTGGATAAATTTCATTCCTCTTCATTTGGTTTGTTTTGCCTACTTGAATAATCTATTAACTGGCCACGTTGCTTACGCTGATTGCGCTTACCTTCGGTAACTTTGTTGCGTTTGTGACATTTTAGGTAACTTGTGGATTTTTTTAACTTATCGCTTATTCGTTGCTAACCAACTCACTTCATATTCTAATTTAGCGAAGAGTTATGCCACCGTATCTTTGGATTTATTTGATTTCGTCGTTTTAAGTTATTGGCTGTTGCTTGATATCCCCGGTGTGGCTGCGCTTGATGTGTATGTTGACCAGGTGCCTACCTGTCTATTACCCACTATCTCGTTCATACTGGCTCCAGGAGACAGTTGGTCGCTGCTGGAGGGGACGGGGTGCATGGTCTTTGTGGCCGTGCTAGGCTCGAAGAGCGGTTGCATGCAGTGTGGAGCGGACTACGGTCCAGCCACCGCCTTGTGTGCGCTTGATTCCCCAAATACAGCGTGCTAGTGTTTGCCTCTGAAGCAGTGTGGGTCGGCACCGTTGATGAAATGTAGCTAATAGAAAGGTAAGCGGAGCCAATATCCAGACACGAGTTCGCGCATGGGCTTACCGCGGAGCAAGTGAGTTGTCTGCTGCATGCGTAGGTCACATACACGAGCGGGGAACGATCTTCGACCGTTTTGCCAAATTTGGGTGCAAACCGATTGGCCAGCAATTGCAAGCCGGAATCAAGGGAGGAGGACCATTCTGCCAAATTTGGAAAATCCGTGCGACAGAACTAACCCACGTTGGCTGAGAGCCAGACGTTTCCAAAATTAGTATGTTTCGTTCACCAATAAATAGAACTGACCTGTCGCGTAGAATAGACTCCCTGTTTACCGAGCCTTTGTCTTTTGTATCCCCTCGGTTGGTTGGGCGCGTGATTGAGCACTCAGGCGATCGTAGTCTCGCAGGCGCAGAATAGCAGCAGTGCAGCAGTACGAAGGCTGCTTTACAACAGTGGCTCCTATCCACATGCCTCCCGGTCTTATTTCTTCGGGTTTACACTGGATATGGGGGGTGTGGATGGAACTATGAGTGGTGCAGTGTAAGCCACCCATGGTCCCTCGGTAGGCGCAAGCGTCCTGTGGCTGGCCACAGTGACAGTCAAATCCGAAACCGGATGCCGCCAACCATTTGGAATACTCAATACAAGTCTGGCATCCATTGCTGAAACACGACCTTAATGCGCTGGAGAAGCCACAACCTCGGGCATCTAAGAACGTAATTGGAATGCATAATCTTTCATAGCATGTGAGGCTGCAACGATTGGGGGCATTCAGCGGAAGCTATCGCAGACTACGAGGCGACCTGATTATGGCATGCTTGATTTTGCGAGACCCACATCATGTGTGCCGCCCTTTACTGCGACTCAGCACCAACACAACCCTGAAGTGCCACTCATTGAAACTCGCAGAACGATACAGCCGTCTGGAGTGTCACAGAAATTTCTTTTCCATTCCTGTCTGTCACCCTTGGAATTCTCTCCCAGAATCGGTCGTCTCTGCACCGACACTAAAAGTATTTAAAAGACGGTTGTATGATTCACTCATCCACTTACACTTTGTCACTTAACACTGAGTTTCCCTACTACTCCTGGAGTTTACCATGTAATTATTTGACTCTAACTGCGGGTGCTGTACTTCTAAGCGGATTGCAGAACTACGGCGGAACATACGATAAGTCCTTATTTTCATATTTAAAGTACTAACTGTTTTACTATAATCATTATCATTATTGTTATGTCGATATCCCTACCAACTATCCAACGGGACTTGTAAAGCAACGCTTCATAACCCGTATAAAATCGTTGTTCATTAGATGGGAGCCACGTTTCATCAACGGAGTCTGCCCACACTCTTTTTCTCAGGCAAACACAAGCACGCTGTATTTGGGGAATCAAACGCAACCAAGGCGGTGGTTGGACGGTAGTCCACTCAACACACAATCCATGTGTGCAGAACCACTTTTGGAGACTAACACGGTCACGAGGACCGTGCACTCCATTCCCTCCTGCAACGACCGTCTCCTAGAGCCAGTATGGACGCGGTGTTAGGTAATACACAGGTAGGCACATTGTCAACATGAGCATCAAGCGTAGCCACCCTGGGAGATGTCAAGCAACAGCCAGTCACCTGAAATGACGATATCAAATAAAATAAATCGAATCAAGCATACAGGTATGCAGACTTACCTCTTTGCAAAAGTACCATATGAAATAAATAGGTTATCAACACATCCGCGATAAATGCAAAATGGCAGAGAAACGGATAAAAATGCATGCAACAAACTCGATCAAAAATATCGAACTTAATCACCTTTCGTTTAAATGATGTGTGTAAGTAAATGGAAGAAAAATCAAATAGCACTACAAATATGGTAACAAGGTATTAACAAAATATAGCAAACCGATCAAGAAATAAAGAAATTTGGCACGCGGTTAATAAATCGAACTCAGCGTATCTACCAACGATGCGCCGGTTCTGTTTACATTCTCAGCAGGACCCATCGTCGTTTCGATGCTGGTCCCAAGTGGCCTCGCTCGTGGCTCACTAGGTCTGTCTGACTCAGGCCCTCGCGGCCTTATGTACTACAACACCATGCGCCCAACGTCGATGGAGTACACTCTATCGGAGCCTGTCGCTTCCGCATCTGCCGTTTCCTCTCCGCATGCACGAGGGCTTTCTCCTACACCTCGGCAACTGCTTTCGTGATCAGCCCGCGTTATGCACGCCGATCTTTCACCTTCGATTCCCAACACCTGAAATCAACATTAGAACTTGATAGGCTCACCTTGATCATGTCCTGGTAATTTAACTTCTGTTTTCCCACATGCCGCTTCCCTGCACGCAGTTGGCCGTAAAGCAGCTGTTTCGGAATACGAGTCCAATCCATGCGGCGAGTATGCCCGAGCCACTTCAAGTGCCTCAGCAGAATTATGCGGTCCACTGCGCCGGAGCACCTACGTGTCTGCAACGTTCACTCCAGCCGAGAAGCATAATACGGCGCAGACACTGTTGATGGAATCGCTATAGATAGCGGACATCATTCTTATAAAGCGTCTAGATTTCGCTGCCGTATAGAAGAACGGACAGCACCATAGACTTGTACACCAGTAGCTTCATCCTGACTCTAACTTGGTGGTTGTTCCGCACACGGCATTCCAGCTTGCCATATGCAGCAGCTGCCTTCGATACGCAGCTCGCTCGTCATCTGCAGGTCGGTTGTTACACTCCCAAGGTCGCAAATTCTTGGAGTGGTTTCCAACACTTCGTCGGCAACCTGGATTTTAGGCAAGGAAAAGGACTCCGTTCCGAGTGCAGACTGAAAGACGCAGATACAGTGCCTTTTATGATAACACTTAGCCGTGCGGTCGCAAAATTACTGTCCTCCTGCGTTATTCGCCTCCAAATCTTTGGATTTATTCTCACCGTGACCTACGTGCCATCATTCGATTTGGCTCCGCGAACTCCTCCTAGCACTGTTCATCTATTGGATCTATCATTCACGGATCACCAACAAACTGTGCTCTTGGAACTTCGAAGTCAACCGTATTTGAAGCTTATCGGATGTTTTATTTTTCCTCTCGTCGCATAAGAACTCTTGTGGCCTTATTTTAAAGATCTTTTAAAAAGATCAGCTTACTACCATTCCTTCAAGTCGCTCTACAAAGCGATATTCGTCAATTTGATCCGCCCTTAGAACTGCCACTGTCGTCATTAGACAGTATTTTCCAAGTCACCTTGCTTTGCCTCAGTCGCTTTGTCTCGCATCGCTGTCTACCCTCTACCGTCTGGATAGATAGCACGCACATCGCCTATCCTAAAGAACACGTGACTCATCTGGCCTCGACACACCTGGACCTGCTGACCTCAAACCAGCGCCGATCGCCACGCAACGGTGCGTCAGTATCTCCATCCTCTTCCTACCCCTACTGAGAACATGTCTCGTATGAAAAGCAAATGCGAATCATGGGCCAAAGTGGTAAAAAGTGGTCTGGTGTGTACCATGTGTTTGAAAACCTATCACACTGTCTGCCTTGGGAAGGGGTCGATGAAAGCAAACACCGCGGAGGCGCCTTGGTTCTGCCAAGTATGCAAGTCTATTCCATTTGTTAGCTGTCTATCTGTGCTACTGCAGAGGTGTAAAAGACTAACCGAAGCGGTCGAGCAACTGGTGAGCGCCAGAGTTACACCCATGGGAGGAAACGGACCTGCACTTGTGAGTGAAAATAACACCTCGAACTCCCTAGTCAGGCCGAAGAAACCAGCCAGGCGTCCCAACCCAACGCCAACGACTCAGCCTCCAGCAGTATCAACTCTATTCTCTCTCCCTCCTATAAGTAAAAACAGTGCCTGCAGCGCGCCTGCCTCAACTTCTGTACTGTGTGCTGCACCTGGTAGTCTGTTCACTACACTCGAGACTGTAGGCTACAGTCAACCAGCAATGGTGAACAACCCGGCAACGGACGCATCGGTTGCCACCAAGCAAACACCGGAAAGAGCACCGGTAACCTTTGTGCCCGAACTAGAGAAAACAAAACTGCCGCAGCACGGATGGCACACACCAATGCCGTTCACAAATTCAACAAAAACACCAGATACTAAGCCTCGAAATCCAAAACCAGTAGCCACCAGGCGCAACCATGGTGTCCTAAACATTGTATGCACTAATGTCCCCGAATCCAAATCCAATACAATTAAGGGTAAGTTGACGGACGATCGAAATCAGTGGGGTTCCATCTGTACGTCGATCGGAGTCCATGCTAATCCCACGACGTTAAAAAGAATCTCGCGCCACCCAAAATGCGTTGCACTACTACTAACCACGGTTACTTCGGGTGACACTAAACTCGGCGGACGAGACTGAGGCCGTTCTGCTGTCTGCGAATCGTCTCCGCAACGACTTAAGTGGAGTGCGCATACTACCCGAAATCCCGTGGAAAGAATGTCCAAGGGATCCTGATAACAAAGATAGGTACAGAATAAGTCAAGATAAGAAATCAGTGATTGCTCACGGTGTTCCTGAGCTTACTGACTCTTCTTCCGACGATGCTCAGATGCATGACCGCGAGCAATGGCACTACATCCGGGAGGTTCTTTCTCTCGAAAATGTGGTGGTCACCTCGTTGACAAGGATCCTCATATCACCAAACTATAAAGGATGCGGTCCCAGGCTGTTAAAACTTGTGTTACAGTCAGAACTAATGGCACAAACCCTACTAGCGAACTGGAATTAATTCCGTTGCAGATTGCCAACAGAAATTCGTCTGAAAGCAGCAAGAACACCAACACCTTCTAATGACAATTCAGTAGAGGCACAACTCTTAGTGAAAACGCCAGCTGCAGGACCCGACTCGGGGACGGTTTCAAGTGTAGCCATACTATCTGGAGGGGCACAGCATAGTACGATCAAACACCGGGATTCGGAGCATCTGATACCTGCTTATATATCAAATACTTCTCGAGAGTATGCAACCCATCCAAAAAAACCATTAGTCGCCGACCCTTTAATGGTCGGCGTAAACTCATTTGCTTCATCCATCCATCCAGTCGCCGGCCACTCACTGGTCGGCGAAACTTCACGTATGAGTTGTACAACTTCTGCAACATTGATTAAATCTGAGAAACTTTCATGTATGTACACCAACGCCCAAGGGCTCCTCAGTAAAATTAACGAACTTCGACTACGTCAGGTTGCGAATGCTTGGGACCTAATTTCTATTACCGAAACTTGGTTGCATCAAGAGGTGACTGATGCTGAGGTTGAGATAGTCGGAATGTCACTCATCCGGAACGACCGCCCCAGCAGAGGAGGTGGGGTCCTACTCTACTACCGCAGCGATCTACAATGCACAGTAGTTGAGGACCTGGAAACACACGTTACCGACTCACTCTGGTGCCGTCTCCGACTGAGACACAACGACACATGTCTCATAGCTATCGTTTACCGCCCCCAACGTCCACTCTGGAAATGGATTCCTGCTTGATCCGTGGCCTAAACAGAGTAACACGCACTAGGTACAGCCACATTCTCATCTCCGGGGACTTCAATCTACACAATCTGGAGGTTTCGGCATCGCCCAGTGAGCAGTTCAAAGCAGACTTGCAAGAACTGATCGCTAATCTTCCTTTCTACTATCATGTCACCACGCCCACTAGATTCAGAACAGCAAACAAACCGTCCATATTGGACCTTGTGTTCACAAATGAAGAGCTCATGATTGACAAGTTATTGATGAATAGTCCATTAGGTCTCAGTGACCATATAGTAATAACTTTTGACTATGTGTGTTATACTGAGTATCCATCTGAACACTCGGAACTAACTCATACAATCACACGCTACCACGTATTGAAAGAACTCGCCGACGCAGCTGCTTGGGAATTCTCAAACAAAAGTCCCCTTGACAACGTTTGGGCAGAGTTCGTTAATAGACTCAGCGACATTGTCAACAAAGCATCAGAGACCAAACCCCTTCGTCCCGCGAAAATACCTTCAATTATAAGGAGTAGGACTCGCAAATGCCTGGCGAAAAGGGATGCAGCATGGCGTGCCTAAAAGATTAACCCCGAGTAAGAGACTTGGGAAAAGTTCCGGACCCCTCGCAACCATTGCACTGCACTTGTCCGTGAGGACAAAGTAACTTATCAACAGTGCCTAGACAAAAAGTTCATGGCAAACAACAAACTGCTGTATAGGCATGTCAATAAGCTTCGTAAAGTGAAGCATGGAATACCCCCACTATTCACGACAGGCGGTAGAGTACAAAGCGCCGAAGAAGCAGCTAATGCCCTACGGCTGCAACACGCCCCAATTTTTGAACTCTCAACCTTACCTGTCCCATAATATCAAGCACATTACCGACACCTTTGTTTGCAAATGTTATTTTCAACCCATCAATTGTGCTAAGGAAGTTATTCTCACTGCATGAGCACAGTTATCCATGAGCAGACAACATCCGCCCGAAGGCACTGAAGGCTGTGGCTAATAAGCTAGCTGAACCACTGTCACAGTTCTTTCAAAAGTGCTTTGATGAACAACAAGTCCCCACTATGTGGAAGTGTGGCATTATAACCCCTATTTTTAAGGCGGTAGCCGTTCCGATCCTGCAAACTATCGTCCAGTGACTCTCCTCCCTGTGCTCGCGAAGGTGATGGAAGCAGTCGTCGTTGAGGCTTTAATGGACTACCTGGAAAAATGCAACATCTTGGTACCGGAACAGCATGGCTTCCGTCAACACCGGTCATGCACCACCAACCTACTTATTGCACGAGGTAGTTGGACGGAAGTGGCCGATGATGGGGTCGGAGTCGACGTCATCTATCTGGACTTCTCCAAAGCTTTCGACCGCCTTGATCACCGCATCCTACTTCAACGACTTCAGAGTTACGGAATCGGAGATCCTGTACTTGGTTGGATTGGCAACTTCCTTTACCAACGAAAGCTCCAAGTACGTGTTAGGGGATCACTTTCTAACACAATTGAGGTGGAATGTGGTGTCCCACAAGGCTCAGTGCTGGGACTGCGTTTATTCCTGGTGTTTATCAACGACCTGGCAAGAGTCATCTCCTCAAACTTCCTGCTTTTCGCCGATGACGTCAAGATATGGCGGCGATTAGTAACAAGGCAGATCAGGATCTGCTCCAACATGACCTAGATTGCATTTACGAATGGTCAAAGAGGAACAAGCTTCAATTGAACATGGCTAAGTGCAAAGTGATGCATCTGCGTCACCAGCGGTGAGCGCTTACAAGATTGGAGACCACACCTTGGCGAAGGTTTCTCAGGAGCGTGACCTGGGTGTATTGGTACAGGAAGATCTCAGGTCTTCAAAACAAGCAGAGAAGGCGAAGAGAACCGGAAATCAACACTTCGGCCTTCTTCGCAGAGCCTTCGGTCGGTTTGAACCATCAATATTTCCCCAAATGCTTAACGCCTACGTGCGCCCGCATGTGGAATATGCTATTCAGGCGTGGCAGCCGTGGCAGAAACAGGATCTCATTGCTCTCGAGACTCCTCAACGACGGGCAACCAAGAACGTCAGGGGCCTCTTTCATCTGCCCTATCAGCTTAGACTGAAATCTCTAAGAATGTACAGCAGTCGATATCGGCTTTTGCGGGGGGATCTCATAATGGTTTACCAGATTCTGAAGAACCCAAACCACATTTGCCGTCCGCTGCTGGAATTGAACCCCAACATTAAACTAAGAGGTCACCCTCTGAAACTGACAATTCATTATAGCCGGCTTGAATGCCGTAGAAATTTCTTTTCTCTCCGCGTGTGTGAGCCTTGGAATGCCCTCCCTAATTATGTCGTCTCTGCTCCCAATCTGGCGATATTTAAAAAACGTGTTGACGATGCGTTGTCTCACTTACATTTCCTTTTATGACTTGTTAGCCAGGGGCTACAAAACGCAATCAAACGGTTTCTTGCCAAACGCTCAACCATTGGATTTATGGATTTTTATGTTTAATACGCGAACATCTCCGCTATTTCACATAAGTCTATGGTGAGTCCACCACAACGCTTTTCACTTTATTATGCAATTTATTTTCACAATAATTTCCATCCCACGGGACTTGTTAAGCGATGCTTTTTTACCCGTAATAAACCATTGTCCATTGTCCATA
>CALYDF020008918.1:0-11193 GCA_944474145.2 Dicrocoelium dendriticum
GGTGACTCTCAAAAAGATCTTTAAAATAAAACCACAAGAGTTCTTATGCGACGAGAGGAAAAATAAAACCTCCGTTAAGGTTCAACTACAGTTGACTTCGAAGTTGCAAGAGCACAGTTTGCTGGTGATCCGTGAATGATAGATCCAATAGATGAACAGTGGTAGGGGGAGCTCGCGGAGCCAAATTGAATGATGGCACGTAGGTCTCTGTGAGGATAAATCCAAAGATTTAGGGGCGAATAACGCAGGAGGACAGTTTTTGCGACCACTCGGCACACTGTAGATTTCACATGAGGCCGCTGGAGTATATTAAAAGAGGTGTAGAACCATTTTAAGGACAATAGTAATCATGGACACGTACTGCAGATTGGGTGATCTCAGTTTCATGAAAGCACGGTTGAAATGGTCTATAGTAGAAGAGCGGTGCTCCTGGCGCATATTACAAGCGAGGCAATGGTGGACGATTCTGGATCTTTTGAGCCCATACTTAGCTCCTTTTATCGTAAACACCAAGATGTATGGGATAATATGAAAAAATTCCAACTGGAAATAGCTTCCTCGTTCTACAGACATACAGTGATTTCACGGGAATTCCACGATAGGAAGACGGGTGTGGAATTATCGGAAGGCTATCCGTACCGCTATGTGCAATTCCGGTGTGTGCACAGTACACGTACCATCGTTATTGGCAAGAGGTAAGTGATGTTTGATCATGTGCTGATATGCACTGCATGCAGATACAGGGATTTTGCTTGTCGGGCTAGATTTTCGTTTATTTTGAAGGGTCTGTGTTATCAGTGTGGTGAATGTAACCTGGCGCATAGCCACAGTTTTTGCCTTTGGAATCCGTGGCTGTATGTGTGAAACAAGCGATTGACGGAGGCGTAAGATTTGGAGTTTGAAAGCCTTATATGTAGTTTGCTAAACAATGGTTAGGTTTTCCGGCATTACGGTCGGTTGCTGAACCGAAACGACTTGCTGTCAATAAAGAATAGACATCTGAAGCCGAACTCCAATGAGGTTCGTGAATGGACGGAGTTACTATAGAAGAATGGGAAGTGCCGGGTTATGCTCGATGGGGATCACATTCGTGCGTTGTTTTCTGTGCCCTGCAGCATGTTGCCAATAGTGGAACGATACGGGGAAGTGAGTTTTGTCGGATGCGACACATCAGTTAAAATACGGCGGCTAAATGTTACTTCACTGTATGTTCGCGGACGTAACGGGGTTGCGTTTTATTTTGTACGCCTTGTTGTCAAATGAGACGTCCGCTAGCTACAAGGAGGCTTTACAAGCAATGCGTGATATGGTACCAAGCACTGTATCTGTACAGACGCTGGTGATGGAGAACTGCTTCTCGCAAGTCGGTGCCTTCAGTTCTGTTTATCCTGACGCGGTGGTGGTGTTTTGCCATTTTCACGTTCTTCGCGACATGAATAGGCGTTTTTCCCAGCTACTTGGAACCACTGTGATTGTGAAAAATTGGTTACGTCACTGGCTGCGGAATTTGGTGTACACGAGGGACTCGAAGCAGTTCGAAAGGATTTTGCATGCTGTTGTATACGTAAGGTCAAAACGCACGAGCAAGTTAAAAGGTCATTCTGATAAACGGACTGCTGTAATCTGATCAATGTCTAACTGGGTGAGTACATAAAAGTGTCACAAGGAGAATGATGAACCAATAGGGAAGCAGAGAATTGGACGCTTTGTGTGTGTGTGTCTGGGGTTGTGTGCACCTGTCTGTTTAGACTAGGTCAAGAATGCTGACAGAATACACAACACATGCCATTCAGTCCTTTAATACCGAATGTCACGAATACTTGCGGAGAACATGGCTGCGGTGTGCTTCATCTTAGGCTGCGCATCGACAAAGGTATATTTGCATGTTTGACTGCGCGACAACTAACTGGGTGGAGAATGAGAACAGGCTGTTGAAGATGCAACTCAGTGAGAATTCATCACTGAAAATGTTATTTACCGTCGTTGTGGAACGTGCGAATGCGTACATTCAACAGCGTTCGCTGGCGCTCGGTAGGCATACTATGAGACCGTATGTCCCTCGTCTCCGCTGCGCCTCTTCTTGTTCGCTTACTGCCTCACGCACGCCTTCGTTTTCTTCGGCATTGGCAGAATGTCTGCATATGCGACGCCTCCCCGCATGGTGTTACATGGATTGTTCGTTGCATGAGAGGTACTTTGACAAGGCGCTTCAAGGTACAGGGTTACACCTGCACATGCGAATTCAATCGTCAGTGGCGTATCTCCCCTGCCCATGTGTGCCACATGTACAATCTCAGGGGGAGGAGTCTGGACGTTGCTACCGCGACTTGCCGTTGGACGGTGCCAGCAACGGGCAACGCGCAGCATGAAAATGAGGTCACAGGTGGTTTGGAGATACGGTAGCGTGATGAGCTTGTGGAACTGCCGTCTACGCCGGTGGACCGGTGGACGAAGTTATGTAAAGCAGAGGAACTAGCGGCTCAGCTGAGTATTCACTTGTGAATAATGGGATCGACAGCGTTCTCACGTGCTTTGCGCTCCCTGCAAATGCTTGTAGACATGATGTCCAGTAAGGCTGAGATCACTATGTACTGTTCAACGCAGTACTGTAAGGATGCACTGCCAGTTAATTGTATTGAAAACGTACAATGCTTGAAGGATAATTGTCAGAATGTGCAGCTCAACCGGAAGGATACCGGCAGTAAGAATGAAGTCCGTTGCTGAGGCGGGGTTTCAACGCCCACCATGGAGTCCCAGGTTTCGGATGCAGTCGCACAGCCCAGTAACTCATTGAAGGTTCCTCAAAAGCCATCTGTTGGAAGGCGTCGTTGGTTCATCGAGTGACCGAGGTAACGGTCACTGTCACGTTGCCCACGGGAAGGAAATTCCGACATCTACACAGCACCACGTCGGCGGCGTGCAGAACCCGGAGCAAAAGTCCAAAGCTGAGGAACGAGGTTTCCTATTCCAGTTACAAAGAGGTGTGCATCCCGTGCTTCCGGGTGAAGGATGGTCTTCACGAGAGTGCGCACGTGGTGTGGGTGGTGTGTGATGTTAGCGAATGTTGGTACTATTCCTCATGTGCTTACTACTTGGGAACGGAACGCTTTACATGTGGGCATTATGATAGTCAATGAACCCGGGTAACAACCAAGCAATGCATTTCCGCTATAGCACCCAATGCAGGTAATCATGCTATATTATGAACCACTGATTTTGGTAGGTCCTCCCATAATTCATAAAACCCCTTGCTGATGTGTTCCAATGCAGTAGACAGAGAACAACTCCCCCTGTTCAAGCGGTACATCGGCTAGAGAACAGGTGTCAAGGCCGGTGGCCCATGTAACGGCATTCCATGGTGATTGTGTACATATTCGTTGCAAGTGTTCACACCAGTTCTCGTATACATCTTTGACTTCGTCTCCACTTCCTTGTGTGTGCACTTCGTATGCATATTGATGACACCCGCTTGCTTTGGCCTGATTACATACTGGATTGCCGCTGGTACTGCAATACCTGTATCCCCTTTGATCATGCCATGGTACGCTGTGCTTTCTCCATTTCGTTTGCATTCCTTATCCATTCTTCCATTTCGTTCCTGCAAGCATATGAAAAAGCACTGCGTATCGAACTGTCCCTCCCTTGTCATTATGACACCGAGTTTCAGAGGAACAGAATCTCGGTCGCCATGCAGGAAGTAGCAGCATCTGCTTGTGGCACTATCAATCGTCACCGCACCAGTCACTAAATATCCTAGAGGTCAGGGAATGTGTTTCAATGCGGAATGAACCTCGTGGCTGGCTCCGAGCACAATGTAACCTGGCCGACTATTAGACGCGAACTACAGCAGAACCGGCATGCTGACAAGGGAGCCTGGTAGGCTAGTGGTGCTTAAGAAATTGAGTAACCACGAGCAATAGGCAATTATCGGAGGCTCTTCCAGCTAATCCGCAACACTGATCCCAGGAAACCAGGCGTCAGCGAGATAATCAGATAGCTCAGTTGCTCTGATTCGCAACGAGGAGTGCCGTATCCTTTGTTGGCTGGAGCGCGTTTATGTTCCGTAGGCCCCTGCTTCTAGACCTCTTCCTACTGAGGTTCACTTCCCTATGTTGAAGCTACTGCTGCACGTTCGTTCGCGCATCAAGCAGCACAAGTGCACACCGGTACAAACTAGTGGTTCCGGCTTTAAAGCGATTCGCTCAAACTCGATGCTTCAAGTCTTTGATCAAACTTGTCTGCGAAGCATTGCTAATGTCGACTGGCACCACCGTGCCATCCGCAACAATGATGTGCGTAGGCGAGTACCAGGTAGTGATTATCATGCTAGCAAACGTAGAAGAACAAACAGCACCGAATAGGTTGCGTTGGCCTGCAGCACGTGCAACATATGCCTGGTCATCGCTTGTCTAGAAAGACCTTGTTCATTCTGTTAGGTGTAGGGTGACGCAAGGCTCGAGGTGGACTGAAGTTGACTTGTCAGTTGGAAATGAGGTCACTGACGACCAGACTTGATGTCGTGGTTCCATCCTGTTTTCCGGAAGGGAGTCCACCTGACTCGCCTTATTCTTCGCTCTAGAGTTTACAGCACATGGCTCGTGAACGACAGGTGTGGCATGTCTGCTGCTGTCTCCTAGTCTGATTGTTTGTTTACAGTGTGTTTGCCGCTGATGAAGCTGCTGTCTAATGCCCGCTTTTTACGCGGGGCAGTGAAAATCGCAAGGAAGGTGTCTCGCCGATGTCGCCTAATCTGTGCACCGTAGCTTGCTGTTTGTGACTGCATGTTGTGTACACAACCTATAGGCGCGTTGGACCTGAATGTTTCCTTATGGCATTAGTGTTCTCAGATAAATCCCCTTCTCTTCCTCTTATTATTCTTTATTCAGTACGCCATCATATTTGTATGGAAGCGCGGGTTCCGTTCAAATGGGTGATGTATTGCTGATGTTGTTGTTGGTTGCTGTTGTATTGGTCTACAGTGAATAACCTTTCAGGAAGAGGGGGAGCGGTCTCACACTGTCTCGGTTGCCTCAATGCAGGATAACTTCATCATGCAAGCTACGCTTGCTCACCGTTTGTGATGACTCTCTCTATACAGAGTACAAAACATGTATTAGTGTTCACGAGTTGAGGATTATGAGCCATTTCAACGCTCGCTCGCGATGTCGGGAATGTTTGTGAGTGGTTAAAACATCTATTTCCCACAAGGCATCATGCTGACAGAATTCGTATTAACGAGTACCTCTAGAGCCAGTTATAAAGTAACTTCTCACGAGACCTTCCTTTTTCATTTGCAGTTTCCTTTCAGGATTGACCAATCATACATCGCATACGTTATCATAGCAGTTCCGCACCGCCTCCCGGCGACCACCATATGTCAGGCATATTTGCACACATGCACATTTCGGAAAACTCAACGCGCCCAGGTATGCAAGTTCCCCGACCATGATGTCGTTATATGTCACTTTAGTAGTCCAACTCATATTTGTTTACATGCAACTGCCTAACAGATTGCGCGGTGCCACTGCATCCATTTCATGCAAGGGACTTCGCGTCCATGTTATGCTTCCTTGAAAATGTGGGTCGCCATTCTGCGAGTGATAATTGCATTACATATATGACGATTGTGTTCACTCGTATGTGACACTCACTGCTACACACCATTCCTCAGGGTTTGCGCGTTGCGGGTGCACGGCGCTTAAATACGCTCCCCACAATGACGTGAATATTTGGAATCAGTACAAACATCATCTTTTAATCCGTTTACATCTTTCGTTCGCATTACAGTTCACCTGAAAATACCCCGCAGTGATATCATTGCAGTTGCAAAACATGACAGCAACGCCTATAAAACCGTGTGACGCGACTACATTTGTACTTCTTGGCTTAATAATCTCCATTGCATTTGCAGAAACGGCTCACCCTGTTATGACACCATGGTAGATTCGTTGTTACGCCATTAATGCAGCTTATCATAAATACCCCTAATGCAAGCGTAAGTAGCCAACAGCACAGATTTCACAAGTATCCATAGTAGTGTCAATGATTCCCCATCCATGTACCATAACTGAATACCGTTCATGGTGTCCTACGGAGTCCTAGGTTGCTACTTCCATACTGCTAATACGGATGGTACTGCCACCGGGCGTGTCTGTGCTCACTGAAGGCCGGTAGCAAAAGCCTAAGAAGTAACCAATTTAGGACATACATCTGTAAGACTTATATACATGGAATTCCTAAGGCAACGTAATTTCCACAAGTGCTGGGCATGTTCCTTGCAAGCTACTTGACGTTGATTGATGGGACATTTGTTTTACTGTGGAAAACACAGGCTGGAAAGTTTGGCGCGCCATGATGTATAGCTAATAGGCGAGTTGTATGAAACACTTGTGTAACGTATATTGATTTCCTAAACAACCGCCATGTTAAGATGACACTGCAGCGATATATTGTCGCAAATTTACAGGTGTATTAATACTATTATCTCCAATTCCCTCCCTGTTTACTTGCTTCATCTTGTATTCATTTGAAAGACCATCATCATTTCAAGTGTCCTTATCACAAATGCTTAGTGCATTGACCTGTCTGTGGTTCACTGGTTCATTCGTGTGTACAGAGCAGGAGGAGAGACCGTTGCCAGTTACTCACTTACAGTTCACTGCGAGCTTCATGCTTGTGTTTACAAGTCGGCGCGCCTATGTCGATCGCCACCTTTGCAATTGGGGCAGCATGAACCCGTGGTAATCATCAGGTGACATACTAGCAGACGATTAAAGTATTACTCAGTCTATGCAACAACGACATTCTCTGGTAAGTTGTTGAAAACATTCACCACCCCGGTTAGATAGGGCAGCATCAGACTCGAAGAAAAGTATTCTTTGTTTGTGATCCTTCCACTGGTGACCTCTTGTCAAGGTATCTACTTTTAGTCGAAAGTGCTCATTTAGGTCCGTCCCAGTTTCTCCCGCAGTTAGCATGGGTATGGCTTAGCAGAGATCCTTTCGACCGCGGCCATACTCCAGGGGAAAAATCATACTTCTGAAGTGGGAGATGGTAACTGAGGTGATTAAATTACAAGACGGATTTCTACCCACGCCTCGGGACATTCTTTAAGAACGCCCGTTCATTTTTGGAGAGGGGATCATTACATTCCTAGTAATTTCCTGCATTTCGCTAACTCACAGCAGTTATATAACAAAGAATATATATGCTTTGCTATTACAAGGAAACATTAATGGTCACATTGACCAATGTTAGAACATTTCCAACTTCATATTTCTCAGTTGATACAACGGCAAATACATATGCTTATATCTCAAACCTTAATCTCATATATATATATGTATATGTATATATGCGTATTTATATAAATATTAATATAATAGTTACTAGGTACATACGTAGTTTTGTTAGAATATGAATCTGAAGCGGGTTTATTAAGAGTAAAAAGAAAAATATTTCTGTGTGTACTCCATCAAAAGTGAATCAGATGTCATTTCAGGTACACCCTGTGTCCAGCATTCGAGTAAATGCTGTGTGGTTGGAGTGCCGCTGAGACATCATTATAGCACAGATCAGCAAAATACACGTCCAAGCATTCCTTAAATTGGTCGAGGGCTTCAGATTGCAAAATCGTCGATGGTTGACGATTCCAATAAGGGACGACTCGTCGTTCAAAACAGTAACCACGCTTTACGTTGTCCATTAGTAAGTAAATATGGCTGGGATCAATATATATATATATATATATATATATATATATATATATATATATATATATATATATATATATATATATATATATATATATATATATATGGTTGGCGGCATCCGGATTCGGATTCGCCTGTCACTGTAGCCAGCCACAAAACACCTCCCCCTACAGAGGGACCATGGATGGCTTGCGCTGCACCACTCACAGCTCCAACCACACCCCCCATATCCAGTGTAAACCCGAAGGAATAAGACCGGGATGCATGCGGATGGGAGCCACGTTTCACCAACGGAGCCGGCCCACACTCCTTCACAGGCAAGCACAAGCACTCTGTATTTGGGGAATCAAACGCACACATGGCGATGGTTGGACCATAGTCCGCTCCACACCGAGTGCACGGAACCGTTCTTCGAGCCTAGCAAGGCCACAAGGACCGTGCACCCCGTCCCCTCCAGCAACGACCAACTGTCTTCTGGAGCCAGTATGGACGAGGTAGTGGGTAATAGACAGGTAGGCACCTTGTCAACATGTACATTAAGCGCAGCCACACTGGGGTTATCAAGCAACGGCCAATCACTTGAAACGACAAGATGAAATAAACTAAATCCAATAATGCATACAGATACGGTGGCATAACGCTTCACTAAATGAGCGTATAAAAAATACGGACGAATCCGCGATAAGTTAAACGGGTCCGAAAACATATTTTAGGGAAGTGCCACAAACGCGAAAATGTTATCAAAATTAACTATAATTAGATTCAGCAACTTGTGCAAGTTTATAGAAGATAGTACAGGCAGACAATAATATGAGAAAGAAAATCATTAGTACAAACTTGGAAACCCACCCACAAAGCCGGGGCAACCACCTGAAACTAATGACGCAACACTCTCGTTTGAATTAGAAAGTATTTTTTTCTCACTTAGAATCTGTTCTCACTGGAATGCATTACCAAACTATGTGGTGAACGCACCAGACATGACGACATTCGAAAGACTCTTAGATTTTCATCTTAGTGATAAACGATACCCAACACTTTGCTAAAGTGCAATGATTTAACCACTGATACTTTAAGTTCCACGTTGGAACATTTTGATTTTAATTTTCTTTTGCATATCCATCCTGTGGGTCATGTAAAGTTATGCTTTTTATCCCATCATACACCATTGAACCATTGGACTTAGCATGCAAACACACGGTTAGTAAATCAAATGCAGCGTACCTACAAACGCTGCGTCGGTTCTGCCTACGTCCTCGGCAGGACCCGTCGTCATTTTGGTGGTGGTCCCGAGTGGCTTCGCTCATGGCTCACTAGGCCTGCCTGACTCAGGCACTCGCAACGCATGTGCTACAGCACCATGCGCTCGATGTCGATGGAGTACAACACATCAGTGCTTGTCGCTTCCGCACTTGCCGCTTCTTCTCTGCATGCATGAGGTCTTTTTCCCGCACTTCAGCAACTGCCTTCGTGATTAGATCGCGCCATACGCGCCGATCAACCGCCTTCGATTCCCATGATCTGCAATCAAGGTTAGAACGTGTGAGGCTCAGTTTGATCATGTTCTGCTAACGTAACTTTGGTTTCCCCATGTGACGCTTCCCAATACTCAGCTGACCATATAAGAGTTGCTTCGGTATCCGCGTTGAATCCATACGGCTCACATGACCGATCCACCTCAGGTGTCTCATAAAAGTATGCAGTCCACTGCATACATTCAACTTCGACGCAACATTTCCGTGTCAGCAACTCTGTCGCCCCATCCGATGCGCAGAATTCGACGCGAACACTTTTGATGGAACCGCTAGAGATATTACACAGCTCGCCGGTACATCGTCCACGCTTCACTGCCGTATAGAAGAACGAACAGCACTATCGATTTGTACACTATTTGCTTCATGCCAATGGTAAGGTGATGGTTGTTCCACACTCGGTACTCTAGCTTCCCGAATGCCGCCGCTGCCTTCGACACGCGGATACGCAGCTCACTGTGTAGATGCTGGTCAGTCGACATCAAACTCCCAAGGTAGCAGAAGCGGGAGGTAGTTTCCAATACTTCAGCACTGTCAGGTTCAAATACTTTGCTTTGATTTTACCCTCGATTCGCTTATCCTACTCACACTGCTATTTAGCACTCGTTGGCCTATCATGTGAACTTGCATTTGATTGGTTCCAATGCAAACCTCTATCGATTTAATTGTACTGGGCGTGTGTGTGGACAGTTTCCTTCATACATACCTTCCGGTGCTACTCTGGCCTGCTGCTTTTTCGGGATACAACAAATTGGCGTCGCGTGTTACCGATGTCTTTGCATGCCACTGCCCCTTCACCGTTCTGGACTGCCTCTGCGGTTACCTCAAATGCAGAATTCTGGAAGATTAGTTTTTCCGATTATATTTCTGTGCTACCAGTTCTCAATCCATCCGTGACGCTGAAAACGGAGGATACTTTAAAGCTTTTGCGCTTGCACCTCGACTCAGAGGGTTGATGTATATTTGATGCTCTAAATTTGCGGGAGAAACCCACGTTGACAGAGGCCTTATCGACCCTCGATAAAGAGTGGGGTTTTCGAGTGAACACTTATACTTATTGGTACAAGTTTTCGCAGCTGAAACAATCATCTGGTGAATCAGTGGATGCATTCATTTTCCGTCTTGTTTGTTCTGTTCGAAAGTGTAACTACAATAGTATTCCGACGAAAAAGTGGAAGAAACTATGCTAATACAACAAATGCTTTCTGACCTCACGGATCCTCGGATCAGAGACTCTTTTAATGGAGAACGCAGAAAAGCTCACATGGGAAGGGACCTGTGACGTGGTTCGCGAGAATGTCGCAGTCACTGAACAAAACATAATTTTCCTCTCTAACAGAGGATCTACTGAAAATGACCGTTTTGATTCTACACGCACTCTGACGCGATCCTCAGTTAGAAATAAGTGTTTCCGTTGTGGAAATGCTGAACATTGTGCAAATGATAAGTCATGTCCTGCAAAGAGTGAAAGCTGCCGGAATTGCGGTAAGACCGGTCATTTTGCTTGGGTTTGTCGTTCCCGCATCATTTCTTTAGTTGACTCTGCAAAAGATTCCAGCGCTTCTCCGGTCACCGCTGAACAAACTATATATGATAATGAACATCCACTTTCATCTCCAACTCAAGCACCCAAACTGCCTTCGCCAGATATACGTCCTGTGTTTTTTTGAAGTTAGAAAGAAAGCCATTTGTCTAGACATGGAAGTAGATTCCGCGTCACCAACAACAGTTGTGCCATATTATGTTAACAAACAGCATTTTGGTCAGCTAACTGCATAACCTTCCGCTTACACTTTTAGCAGCTAATCCAGTGGCAATGTTCACATACTCTACACATACTCACATACTTTACAGCTGTATCCACGGACGTCGCGGATTTTTGGATCAACGTGTGCTGGATACTACTTTTGCCTCATATTACTGTGTTAGCAGTGTTTTATCTGTGTGAA
>CALYDF020008919.1:0-11227 GCA_944474145.2 Dicrocoelium dendriticum
CAAAACATCATAGCACCCGAGCGACACGGTTTCTGCCAGCACTGTTCATGCAGTACCAACCTACTGGTTGCACGCAGTAGTTGGACAGAAGCAGCAGATACAGACTGAGGGAGAGACGTCCTGAGGAGAGACCGACACAACGGCACCCACGGCACACAACAGGACAGAGCACAGCAAGAGTGAAACGACTGTGCAGGAATGCTCAATAATGCCATGCAACATGACTGAAATACATAAACCAAAAAACGATTAATGGCCGGCAACCTAACGGCCGGCTTAAAAACTAACACAAAGTTGACATTCGTCAATGAACTCCTAACAACAAAAGCCCTATCTTGCATGTACACAAACGCTCAAGTCTTTCGAAACAAGTTGGCCAAACTTAAAGAACTCCATGCCTCACAACCGCGGGACCTCGTCATGATTACAGAGACATGGTTAAACCTGAGATAACCTAGTCTGATATCAATTTTCCCGGTATGCCGCTGCTTCGGACCGATAGAACCCCAAGGGCTGGCGGCGTGATTCTTTACTATAATACAAACTTCCCAAGTGAAGTTATCGATCACCTAGGAATCCGAGCACCTGATTCGCTTTGGTGTCGTATATAGTTGCGAAACAAGGACACATGTCTACTTGCCGTGGTTTATCGCCCACCAAACGCAACGTCGGAAATGGACTGGAAACTGAACCACGTATTTCTGTTTGCTTTGAACAAGTCCTACACCCACATTCTTATCGCTGGAGACTTTAACGTACACGACATAGAAACGCCGGCAACCGACGTTATGAAGTTTAAAGAAAGCTTGCAAGAGCTAATTGCTAGCCACCCTCTTTACAACCACGTAACCTCTCCCACCATATTTCGAACTGCTGACAAGCCGTCGATACTGTATCTTGTGCTAATTAACGAAGAACTCATGGTTGACGGGATAATTACAAGCACACCACTGAGTCGTAGTGATCATGTTACTCTACTCTTTGACTATATATGCTATGCGGATTATCCTAAAAAGGAGGATGATAAAGTGCATACCTCCACGTACTACAATGTGTTGTCTAAGCTTTTTAAGGATACATGTTGGACTTTCTTAACCCAATGCCCCCCAGACGTTGCCTGGGAAACATTTACAAGGACGTCTAGCACACTGGTAGCGCACGCATCAGCACAGAAGTCCTTCCAACCCAAAGATAAACATTAGTCATTTCTGAGGAACATAACACATAAATGTATGTTCCGGATAGATTTGGCATGGCGAGATCACCAGGACTGCTCGAATGCCGAAACATGAACTTCATACTTGACACATCGTAACTTCTGTGTGAAACTGATCCGCGAAGATAAGATCGTTCGTCAGCAGAAGTTAATGAAGCGATTCTGCACGAAAGGCATACTCCTGTACAGGCACGTTAACGACCTTTGAAAAGTGAATTGGGGGGTTCCAGCACTCGTCACGACTGATTGGTGCACGCGATCAGCAATGGAAGCAGCTGATCTCCCACGGCTTCATTACTCCCAACAGTAACGAGACTAAACATCCTGCTCATTTATAATACTCCACCAACTGGTTTAGAAAACATCGCTATCACTGCGGAAACAGCGTTGAAAAAGTTGTTATCCTTGCGTATCCACAGTTCGCCCGGAGCTGACAACATCCGACCAAAGGCTCTGCAGCCGGTAATTAGTGATCTAAAAGAACAATTGGCGGTTTTCTATCAGCGATGTTTAGAAGAGAAGCGTATTCCATCAGTATGGAAGCGAGGGGTCCTCACTCCCTTTCGTAAAGGAGGTATCCGCACTGATCCTGCCAACTACCGTCCAATAACACTACTTCCAATACTATCCAAATTGATGGAATCAATCATCGCAGATGCGCTGATGCAATACCTGTAAAGTCACAAGTTAGCAGCCCCAGAGCAGCATGGCTTTCGTCAAAAGCATTCGTGTAATACTAACCCATTAATGGCACGTACTAGCTATACTGAAGCTGTTGACTATGGAATAGAAGTCGATGTAATCTACCTGGACTTTTCAAAAGCGTTTGATTGCTTAAACCATCGAATTCTCCTTTAGAAGATTCGGAACTAAGTCATTGGCGAAACAATCCTGAGTTGGATTGACAATTTTCTACAAGAACGACGGCTAGTGGTGCGAGTCCGAAAATCATTGTCTGATGCAATCGATGTGGCATGTGGAATACCACAAAGCTCGGTTCTTGGACCAAGTCTATACTTGGTGTTCATTAACGGTTTGGCGAGGTCAATTACTTCCGATTTCCTACTTTCGCTAATGAAATCAAGGTTTGGCGAAGGATCAGAGGATCGGAAGACCACGGACGGCTCCATTGCGACCTTAACACAGTGTCTAACTGGGCGGTTCAAAACGCCATACCATTCAAGGTAGACAAATGTCGCGTTGCACAATTACGCCATAGACATAACTACACCTATTTACTCGTGAAAAACGGATTGCAGTATAGCTCCCAGGAACGTGAACTTAGTGTGCTCGTACAGAGCGACCTCAACTGTTCAAAACAGGCTGAGATAGCTGTGAAAAGAGGCAACTATCCCATCGGCATGCTGCGAAGGGTATTCGGGTGATTTGACCCATCATTCTTCCCAATGATGCACAATTCCTACGTGCGCCCGCATGTTGAATACGCTATCCAAGCTTGGCAACCTTGGTTGAAGCGTGACCTAGAAGCGATAGAGGCACCACAACGAAGAGCAACAAAGAATGTAAAGGGCCTGCGCTATCACTCTTACCATCGAAGACTGAAGTTGCTGGGAATTTTCAGCGGACGCTATCGTAGGCTGCGCTGCGATCACATATTAGCGTATCAGATATGGTGTGACCCCAACCATGTACGCCGCCATGTGCTGAAACGTAGCCACAACGCGCAGCTCACGGGTAACTGCTAAAACTTGAAGGAACAATATAGCCGTCTAGAATGTCGACGGAATTACTATTCTCTTCGGATTTGCCAACCCTGGAACGCACTCCCAGACTCATTTGTATCCTCTCCTATCTTGGATGTTTTCAAATACGATTAGATGTTGCTCTTAGCTCTCAGCATTTTGTTACCTAAACTCCTCTATTGTGGATTAATCCATGCGTGCTTTTCTACAGGATTTATGTATCAAATGGACCTAATTGAGCGACCATATTTTGCTTTTCTCACACCTTATTTCAATGATCACTGCACCACAGTGTCTTTCTGAACTTTTACGCTCAACATTTTTTAAATTTTACACTGATATTTATTATCAAACTATTCATCACGGCAGATGTTCGGTAGATGACCCAGATATATTTTGATCTCATTATATTCACCTCAACCATCCTACGGGACATGTCAAGTACTTGCTTTTATCATGTGATTACTTATTATTCATTGTTCAGGTACCTCAAATTCACCATAGCCTTAGGCCGACTGGGCCACGGCATTCTATTTCACAGGCTCAAAAGCTATGGAGTTGGTGATCCTGTCATTGGATGGATCAGGGATTTCCTGCAGGGTCGGCACATGCAACTCAGAGTTGGAAGTGCGCTTTCTGATCAGAGCTATGTCGAATGTGGAGTTCCACAAGGATCAGATCTGGAGCCACGTCTGTTTCTCAGGTTCATTAAACTGCATACGCGTTTGAGTACTACAATTCTCTTGCTGGTAGCTGACGATGTTAAGAAGTCGGGAACCATCGCCCACCCAGGAGATCACGATGCACTTCAGAGAGACCTGGACACTACGTATGAGTGGTCACTCCACAGTCTACTTAGTTCAATTCGAGGAAGCCTAGGTGGTTCACATTCGCCATCAGCCGGACATCACATACAAAGTTGGATATCTTGTACTGCAAGCAGTCAGCCTGCAGTGCGACCTTGGAGTCCAAGTTCAGGCTGAGTTGGGCTGCTTAGAACCATCTGAGTAGGCATCAAAGACCGAGAACCAACCCGTTGACATGCTGTGCAGGGCATTTGCGCGGTTTGATTCCTCGGATTTTTCGCACTGGCTTATCACCTACGCGTAAACTCATGTGGAATGCGCAATCCAGGTGTGGCAGCCTTTGGCACAAGCTAGACCTCACAGCGCTCGTGACTCCACAGCGACGAGTCACGAAGCACGTCAAAGGGTTGTTCCATCTCCCTTTCCAACTTAGGCTGAGGAACCTAAAACTATACAGTGACCAGTACCGGCGCGTACGTGGCTATCTTATTATGGCCTATTAGCTTCTAAGGAACCAAATTCACGTCTGCTGTCACCTACTACAACTAAGCCACAACACGAATTTGAGGGGCTACCACTTCAATCTGGCCACGTAATACAGTCGGCTACAATGTCGACGGAACTTTTACTTTCTTCGTGTGTGTCAGTCTTGGAACACCCTCATAAATTACTTTGTTCCTGCCCCCACTTTATCTGTGTTTAAAAAGCGCCTTGATGTTGCCCTAAGCCACTAACACTACGAGAAATAGCCTGTGTGTCTCGACGTACGATACAATACGACGGACTTTACAAAACCAGAATTAAATACAACATTGTGGTTGGTTCTTTCTGCTTACACCGTGTTGAATCCACCAAATCCACGTGTATTCTATCCCTTTATTTTCTGTTCACCATGTGGTGATTCTCTTTTTGGCTATCCTACAGGCTTTTCTAAGCCTCCGCTTATTTGCCCGTAATGTACTTTTTTTCATCTTTCCATAACATGTCCTGAAGTATGTCATGTTACTGTATTTTAACCGGTGGTGTATCATCGGATAGCATTCGGCTACTTAACTATGATCACAAACTGAATGAAAACAATACGAAATACTCTCTTCCATGAACGCAGTCGTTAGTGGTCCTGAATAGACCGGCAGGGATGTTATGCACTTTCTAAACCAGAAATTCCGTCTCGTAATTTTAATGTGGTACTGTTTCTGTAGTGTAGACGCAAACACCTCACGATGCGTTGTCATCTAACTGGAAAGGGCGAAGCACAGCTGACGCCTAACAGTCAGATTGCAACACACCGGAAGGATATCGACCAAAGAGTTAGGGTTGATTTGAACTCATCTCTATGATCGATCAGCTATAACTTGTGAGGTCGGTTTCATTGTCACTCAACTCACATTGGTTCTCCAATAAAATCCAGCTGCCGCATACTCGCCTTGTCTGCTTATTCGTATTGAGGATTGGCCTACTCTCGCAGAGTTTGACACAAACTTAAAAAAAGACGGACGACCATTTATGCATCGCTCCCAATGTGCGGACATTCATTATAGATACATTAGAAGATTACGCAGGGGCTAACACCAAGTAACGGTTTTAAATGGTGACTAAATTCTCGTTATTATCACCGAAAATATTTACACTTAACAAGAGTAGCTTTTCCGATTTTCGAACATTTACTATCGTGAAATTAATACGATAAGTATGTCCACGGCTTTCCGGTTTCTCGATTTTAGCCACAATTTTCCACATAGAAAATTTCCACATTTGAAACATAGAGAAATGTGATACCTTTGTTACATTTGCAAGAAAAAGAATTATTGCGGATACTTTGTTTCCTGTTTGTATCGACCATAAGTATTGCGTTAAATAATTGTGAAGTAATTAATTTGACAATCATGGCACAGGTCAATGCTTTCACTGTAGCTGTTTACCGTCCTGAAAATATGGCGGATAAACGTAGTTGAATTTCGCGGAACGTAGTAAAAACAACCACATTTGTTAATTCGCATGAACTTTAACATGTTATGTAGGATAATGGCAGTTTGTGTCATCATAAATGGTGTCCGACAATTACCGCATGCTTTATTGGTGCAATGTTTCTCAAAGATCATGAACCGAATCTTACTTTTTGGAGTAAAATTGCACAAGCGCTAGTTTCATAATTTAGTTGCATGGTCATTGTACCGCGAGGTACCTACCCGAAACCGAGCAAATGAAGCGAATCCTATGATAGATTCGCTTTGGTTACGCGACTCTCCCATAATTAGATTTCATATTCTCATTCATTGCAGAAACAAGGTAAGGTAACACTATTAGTTTTTTCTTACTACCCAAACTGGAAGCCGTGCATTTATTATCAGATATTATTCCCGACCATTTACTAACAGGTAAGCCTGTGAATATGCGGAGCCTGAAAACAATATCCACCTATCAGAGAAGATGGTCAAGTTCGCCCCATGTGCGAAAACATTCGAAACCATAAATAAATGTGGATGGATACCGTGGAATTTTAACGGGTTTATATAACGAACTACAAGATTTTCTTATAGGAAACACATTGTCATTTAGGCAAGCTGAAACTGCATGTATACATGTTGTAGTAGAATAAAGGAATCAAAAAGTAAGGCCAAATCGTCGGCCTTGTCCTATATCAAACTTAAAGTCCTACTGTACTCTCACATGCACGCATAGATTCTTATGACTTTCGCCAAGTTACTGCTCGCTGCGTTCTTACTGAACTGCGGTTAGTCCGTTAGAAACCGGCATATATACTGTTAGCGCAGCCTTGTAAAATGTATTTATATCTGACTACCTTTCCTATATCAAGGTTCAGCGCATTAAATAATGCATACCACTTTTGAAGAAATAATCCTTCATGGGTGATAAAATTATTGTTCCGTTTTCAGTTCGACGAAATTCCTGTTTCCGTATGGTTCTTTTCAGCTGACAAAACGCAATACAGCCGTTGTCTGAATCCATCATACGACCAAAAGACGATTTTTGGTAATGGCTTTTCCTCAATGGGGATCAGCACACGAAACTGAAACATAAGGTGAAAAATGAAGGAAAGTTTAGATAGTGTTAACGTGAAAATTACGACAGTATTTACGTGAGCCGAGATATATTGTGTGGGTTTGGAATAACCACTCCACGGGCACTAATGCCTTAGAGTATAGAAAGTAAAAACAGAAGTCTAAACACTTGCATAGGCTTAGAAATGAACCGCTTGTTCGTAAGTATAACTAAGGTTACTGTTTTGGCCTGCTACAAAATTCAGTGTATCAGACGTTGTACGTTACCATTGTATGGGTCACGCTCCGGGTGTCCTACTCTGGTCAATTTTACGGTTCTTGCGTACTGTAACACTCAGAAATATGGCCATAATCCATGGTATTCGCTTGCTTGCAGCAGCATCCAACAATACAATTTTGCACATGGTTAAATTTGATAGCTTTTCATATACATCACTACATCCTATATGCTTTAATCGGGGATGTTTCGTCGGCGTGCACTAGGGAATTGCAAAGCACGATGCATGCACCATATCGAAACATGCCAGATTGTTTTGCTACTCATATCGGACCGATCTTGTGCGCTTCCTAACGTTTTAGACACTCACGGAAACACCCATTTCAGATCATTTTAGACGGTTTTCTCCGTGGATTATGTTTACCAACCTTTGGATGTATATACTCTGTCAGGAGAACAGAGTATTGTTTGGGGAATTGGCCTGTTTGCTGCAAAACGTGCCACTTATTCTTAAGCGCTCCTGCAACCATAGTCAAATAAACAGAACCCAAGAGATTAAAGAGTTTCGAGAGTAAATAACCTGTGTCAACCAAGTGTTTCTCTGTTGTTTCTAGCTACCATAGTAGGCTTATTATCATAGTAAACATTCCTCGGTGCCTTATATATATACTACTCAGTTTGCTTTATCTATGAGTTTGTCGAGCTTATTGAATTGAAGGTTGTGTCAATCTGTCAAGTTGATCAAATGGTTCTTATTCCACAATGTACTTAAATCAAAAGCTGCACTTGACTCATTTAACAGCAAGGGAAATTTAATTTGACACTTTGCACCTGTACATAGCTTGATTAATAGAATGTACAATCTCGGGATATGTCAAATTTGGATGGCCGTATCCAATTTTAGATTGGCCTGTCACTGCACAGGACTCCTTCGCCTACAGAGGTATCATGGGCGGTTTGCGCTGCACTACCCACAGCTCCATTTACACGCTACATATCCAGTGTAAACCCGAAGGAATAAAAACGAGTAGCATGTGGTGGGAGCCAGGTCTCATCAACGTAGCCGGCCCACACTCCTTCAACATGCACAGCAGCAGCATTCCAGTCCGTCTATCTGAGGAATCAGGTGTACCGGACGTACACAAGCTGGTGGCTGGGCCGTAGTCCACTCCATACTGGATTGAACCACCGTGTGTGCATAGCACAGCCACGAGGATGGTGCGTCCCAACATCTCCAACAACACTTCATTGTTTTCTGGGGCCAATCTACACGAATTGGAGGGTGATAGACAGGTAGGCACCTTGTCAACATTCATAGCAAGTGCAGTCCCACTGTGGATTGCAGACAATTAACAACTCGGAGGCACTCGTACAGACCAACAGCAACGATAATTTAGCCCACGTATTAGCGTGGGTAAGTATACCAACTGGAAGCGGGCGCAGCGTACTACCAAAGCGTTGGGTTGTTGTTTAGTACCTATGTAGCTGACCCGTCGCCATTTGGATGTTGAACCAGCGTAGTGACGATGTTAGTATACGAAGCCTGCTTGGATTGGGTACTTGCGACCGCATGTGCTATAGCATCATGTGTTCAAAATCGGTGGGATATCCACCGACATTGCTTTTCTGTATGCAGTAGTGATTTCTAGTACATCTAGGTAGCCGCTTACTTGACATGCCCTCGTCCTCTGCGTCGATCCCTTGACATCACTTCCCAACATCTGAAATCAACTTTAGTTCGCGCTATACTTACTTTTATCATGTTTTGATAACGGAACTTGGTTTGCCCTTTTGTCTCTACCCTTAGCTATG
This sequence comes from Dicrocoelium dendriticum, assembly GCA_944474145.2. Classification (NCBI taxonomy): domain Eukaryota; kingdom Metazoa; phylum Platyhelminthes; class Trematoda; order Plagiorchiida; family Dicrocoeliidae; genus Dicrocoelium; species Dicrocoelium dendriticum. The sequence goes on from CALYDF020008919.1 coordinate 8,778, forward strand.
TTGTCCAAATAACAGTTAGTTGAGTATCCTCGGCGAATTCATACGGCTGATACGTTTCGGTCACGTCAGGTGCCTCAACATTGTATGCAGTCCGCTGCGTACGTGCCATTGCGGTGCAACAGTGTCGCATTAACCAATTTGCAGCATACAACGCGGGTGTTGTTGCTTTGGTTGCTCCATAAATAATATGTCCAGTAATCACTATGGCTTACGATATCTATTAATTAGCAGCAGTTGCTTAGGGGATGCATATACAGCGCGCCAAACTGCAGCCAAGAGGACCTAGAACCTTTGACGCTTGCATTTGAACGCGCAGCTAGTCTACTATATGTACATAAAATTATTGCAGGTGATTTCAACCTGCCTTCCATTTCTTTGCCCATGGGAACCGCTCCTTTGAAGCACCAAAAGCCTAACTCCTGTATCCAAAGGAATGGCTGAGAGCAACATATCTCCTAACCTACCAGAAGTGAAATTACTCTGGATATGATTCCTTTTTTGGATGTATCTGCTATTCATATTAACGTCCTTGACGAATTTCCGGGAACCGAGCATCCAGGTGGTCTGATGCTGTGTGAGACTATGCATGGCCGGTGTACAGAACAAAATGCATGGTCGTCTGTTCAATTCCATCAACCGGAAAACTTTATGGACCTGTTTCGTTCGATGAGACTCTCGAAAAGGGCATGGATTGTATCTGGATACGTTTTCGAAATACATACACGGAACATTTCGAACTGCAGCCCAATTCATTTCATTTTTTCTCGGCGCAAATATCTGTCACGGGATTTTGAAGAATCCTGGTTCACTGACAAGAAAAAATAACAGAAACGTAAAACATTTGTTCCCCTTCATCGATTTCGTCAAAGCAGAAAGAAGATATAGGTTGCGATATGTCAACATTTCGATTGTTCTCATCAGTCGCAAACACAATACAAGCAGAAACACAGACACATTTATATACATGGGAAAATATTGGCACACCAATGAAATGGACTATGTGGCAAATGATATCGGACACAAGCTCAGGTCCGCCATAAATCGCACATACACGACTGCCCAGTTGCGCCTCATGCACACTACCCGTAAACTGGTTCTTCAGGACCGTCAGAGCTACCCTACGGATAGTTCGGCCTCTCATGTGGTTCATCAATTCACCTGCAGTTGCGGTGATGTTTAGATAGGCAAGATTAACCATCGGTTGGCTCAGAGGGTAGCTGAGCACTTGCCAAAGTGGGTTGAACAAATGATAGCGCAACAGAACGGAACGCCCCACAGAACGAATCGGAGTCCGTCATCATCTATCGCCAAACACCTCTTGACAACTGGTCACTATGTGAACCCCACTAATGCGTTCAAGGTGTTATTACGTAACAGGAACCCGATAAGGTTGGCAATCAGTGAGGCGTTGCTAATTAGCGCTTATCAACCTGTGTTATGTGCACAAAAACTCTTGAGGCCATCAATCAGATTGCCTTGGTCTTGATTTTGACAGTTTCATTGGTGTGCCAGTATTTTTCCATGTATATAAATGTGTCTGTGTTTCTGCTTGTATTGTGTTTGCGACTGATGAGAGCAATCGAAATGTTGACAAATCGCAACCTATGTCTTCTTTCTGCTTTGACGAAAAAGTAACAGAACCATTCTGATTACTGTGTCATCTATTTTGAAATTGCGCACATGTTTATTTCGTAAAACGTCCTACTGTAATGTCATGGAATGTTTGTACCATTATTTGATCAGTTCCTTCTAGGGAACAGCTTCTCGCCTCCTCCAGGAATGTACAAATTATTTATTTAAATAATGGAAGACATTCGGATAAATCATTCAAGTGTCGTTGCATGATAGAAGACCAAACAAAACCATCGTCTTGTATGCCATCACTTTCGTTCTGTTAGTGATTTGACGCTTGTTTCACCCCCAATTCTTCAGTATGCCAAATACGGCAGTCGCCTTCGATACATGAATACGTTGCTAGTTCATCTTCTGAGAGTCGGTCGTACGCTCACTCCCCAGGTAACATACTATGGATGAAGTATTCAAAAGGCTAATTCCAATTTGGATTAAGGGCAGGCACAATGATTCTGTTTCTGAAGGTGGATAAAAGACAGTCTTGCTTGTGTTGCGGTGAGCACAAACACGGCTGTCGTCGAAGCTAGAGCCGAAGTCATGTACTGCAACCCATACTCGCTGCGTGTACACAACAAGCAGAATTATATGTCCTGGTTTTTAGTTTGAAGAAGAAGGTGGCTCATCTCCCATCCAGAGGTCGCCACGAGGTGGCTTTTAGAACACGACTCCATGGCAAAACATTAGGAGCAGCAGGTAAGTAATCTAACAAAATTTAGCCACAGCAAGCGTCAGCTAGCCATGAAACCTCTCACCGTGAGGACAAATACATTTATAAAGTGAGTAAATAAATAAATAAATAAATTGTATATTGCTCGACG
>CALYDF020008920.1:0-11212 GCA_944474145.2 Dicrocoelium dendriticum
GAGTTCAAGCTGTCGAAGTGTGTGTATGTTGTCAACGCAACATCGAGCTGGACGGAAGGCTGCTTTTTCCTCTCGGAAAACACCTTCACTAATCGCTCAGAGCCTGTGGAGTAGAAGAAACACGAGATTCTTCGGCGCAACAGAGATCAATGAACTTTACTGGTAAATGGAGCAGTCCTCGCGGGTGCCTTTCTTGTGAATCGGGACAGTGACCGATTCTCCCCATGCACTTAGGACTTTCTCCTCACACCAAATTCACGTGTATAGTGAAAGCATTTCATCGACAAGTGCATTCTCCTTATCTTTGGATAGAGCCGGCGGTAGGCTGTCACGACCAGGAGCTTTATGACGCTACAAAGATAGGATTACGCTTCGGATCTCTGTTTAGATAGCAGCATCTGTGGCGATAGGCCAACCACCCTCCTAAGGAAACGGAGCTGTCACAATGGGTTGTGCTGAGCACTTACGTTGGAAAGCAAAGTACTCTGCTCAGCGACTTAAGCGCCTGTGCAGGTTGGTGATTTTTGTGCCGTCTGACGCAAATTTTCTAACTGTCAGCGTGTGAACTGCAAGCAATGGTCTTGGTGATGCAAATAAACTGTGGAATTTTCCAGCCGACGCAGCGGCTTCCATCTCAGCAGCTCATTTTGCTCACCAGGATTCTAGAACAGAGGGAAAGCTTGACTTCAGCTCTTGAGAGACAGACCGACGAACTTCATTGTGTTGCGCAGCGGCAATCACAGCCCATCGACGATTTAATTGCTTCGAGGATCTTACCGAAATCCAACTTCTGGTTGTGCAGCGAGTGAGACAGCAGCTGGACAAGCCGGCGGACAGCATCGTTTTTGCAAGTTTGACCAGTGTTGATCAACCTTCAGAGTATGGGGTAGAGCGAGATTTTCGCGAAACCTCTGGTGATATTACTTTTTCACCGTTGGGTCCTCTAACTTGTGAGTGTTGAAGCAGGTTTGCTTGGTCCCGGGTGAACCGTTGAAACGCATGCAAACCTTCGCATTCACCAAGGCATGATCAATGTCAATACAAGTTTACCAAAATAATTGGTGATCGCGTTCTCTGCCGTGCCACCAGCGATTTATGGCTTTGTGATCAATTTGTGACCAGCGACTAATTAACGATGGAGGACGCCAGGCGGCATAATGACGTCTATGGTGACACAAGCTCGTACTAGAGAGGAAACCTTCGTTGCCAGTACAAAGATTGGGAAGTCTCTTTCCATTGTCATAGCGAACATCATCATACCCATGCGGTCCACCGAGGGGGCGCTTGCATGGCAGCAGTCGACGAGTACGTGAGTTTAAGTCTGCTGCTATAACAAAAATGTCTGTTTTAGGCACCCTTAGGAGCAACTCATGAAGGTGTTGCTATAACTCGTCCTTAACCGCATCCGGGCTGCAGTCAGTGGGTGTGTATGTGGGGATCACGGAAAGTGCACGCTTGTCTGCGCGATGCCTGTTAAACTTATAAGAGCCACGGCGCCCCATAGCGCATCAACGATTTAGAGCTGTTAATTCCCCATTAACTGTTTGAAAATCACAGTGTGGAGACGAAGATCGGCCGATGCATGCATTTCGTATCGTCTCTTCAGTGCCGGAAAAGGCAACTGGAAGTGAAATACAACTCAAGTGATGCAAACATACAAAAAAATAAAGGAAAATATGCGAATCACATCTTTATGTCCAAGTCAACCTGAGGCTGACTGATAGTTGTTTTTGAGCGCAAAGCTCCAGTTTGATCCGGTTTATCGCAGCAGCCTCAGAGAAGCGTAAGAGACGGGAAATGGTATGCCACAGCAGCACTTTGAACGACGTGCTGACTTCGATCCGGTAACCTGAGATCAGTAAATGCTTGCCGAGAGAAGATGCTGGCGGCCTGTGTGAATCGGTATTCTGGGCTGGCTATTGTTGAAGCCATTTCGGAACTTACCCCTTCATCAGGGTACAAGGTCCTATCTATCCTGCCTATGTAACTAGCTCCACAGTTACACACGAATTGGTACACACAATGGGATTTGGCCCGGATGGGCTGTGTTCCGTTCAGTGGAGACAGCGGCAACTTGTGGGTTCGGTGGATGATGTTTACTTTGGCAGCCCCGAAGGTGATCTGCGTGAGCGCGGCTAATCGACTATTAGTCCTCAGTTTGACAATGTCACACTTAAAGGGGAGCTCTAAGAATATGTTCTTTCTAGGCATGGAGGTCACTGGCGATTGACTAGAATCCGGTCAACAAGTATGTTAGTGGTGGCGTGTGTTTGTAAACTTGGTGTAGTTGCAGGACAGTGGTCAAGCGAGGGAGAGCGTAGTTGTGTGTTTCCGTGGTTCAGCAGTTGGCGAGATACTGACCAGTTGCCTAGGCAGAAGTAGGTGGGTTGTCGTTGGGGCCTACAGCCCCGAGCCCTTGGCCAAAGGGCTCAACCCACAAGGCAGCAGGATGAAATAAGTGTTTTCGCACCCAGTGGGGGCCGGTGACTGAACACCCAATACATAGGCTTTTTGAGTGACGAAAAGCCATACCAAGAGACCCAAAATTCCGGAAGTTAAAGGCAAAATCCTATGCTCGGGTTGTTTGCCGGTATACAATGTCTCCGAGCAGACAAGTGTCAGTGACTTTATTTAGTATCGAGTCACATCCGCCACAGTGTCGTCAAATTGACATTGATGGTATTTATAAGGAGAATGCCTGGCAGGTGTAAACCCAGCACGTCCTGGAACACTGCAGCCTAACAATTCCCCGGAACGGGAAATACAGCCCAGCTGTCAAAACCAGTAGGCTGCTTGGCAGGTCAGCCATCTCTTTCCAAATAGCTGCTGATATTTCAGAAGCAGCCCACTTGATCCGGCAATGCTTCCACCACTTTGTACGTGTCTGTGAAGAAATTCCCTCAACTGGAGATTGTCGGCCTTCCCTATGGGAATATGCACACATACTGAATCAAGCAGGAAGTTAAGTACCACTGTGTCATGGGCTTCCCGCAGAGTATTTGCAACGGCGATGGAACTAATGATCCTTCTTTCTCGGACTTCATTCGGAGGCAGTTGCACCATGGAAACAAGTTTAGCTGCTTGCAACCTGTGAGTTTTCTTCTGAAGATACTTTTAGCTGCGAATATGATCAACGACGGTTGATTTTGGAGACCAATCCACAGTCACATCACACGAAGAACAAAACCGTAATTGCTTATACGCGTTCTCAACGTAGTATTCTCCAGAAAACTTCACTCTCTGCAGGGCTGTTTTCATCCTAAATGCGGTTTTATTTTCTGCGATGACTTCTGCAAATGTGCATACCTGTTGATTTTATTGCTTATTTAAAAAATGCAGTGAGAAGTTGATGTTTGGCTGATGCATGCATTCCGTAGGATTTCAGCAGTCTCGATAATAATAAATGCAATTATACGCAATATTTTGAGGATATATATATATATCTTTTATTGAAACAGTTCCCTTGAGTCGTTTAACTAAAGCAGTGAAAAGATGAAAGCTGGTATATATACCATCTTCACTTTGAATTGGTCATTTTTCAAACCACATTGGACATTTTTCAAATCACATTGGACATTTTGCAAACCACATTGGACATTTTGCAAACCAAACTGGACATTTTGCAAACCACATTGGACATTTTGCAAACCACGTTGGACATTTTGCAAACCACGTTGGACATTTTGCAAACCACGTTGGACATTTTGCAAACCAAACTGGACATTTTGCAAAACAAATTGGACACGTTGCAATCTAAGTAGCAACTCGCCAATTTGTTGGTAAGAAACGAGCAGTAAGACTGCTGAATGATGCTCAGAATATACATTGTGATGACGCTAATACACCGGCATTGTGTAAGCAGCGGGCTACACTGTAAAACATTTGCTTGATCGTGAGCAGCGACCGAAGTTCTGAACTACGCTCCATCATCATTTGCGCAAAGAAAAATTCTCACAAAACTTGTGCTGGTCGACGGCAAAACTACTCGGGAAGTCGCTGAAGTCGCCGGTGTTAACGCGAGTACGGCAAGAACATCATTAATGCCTACAAGCGAGAAGGCTCAAATACACAGCGCACCTGCGGTGGAAACAATAGGGGGAAGCTGACTCCCAATGTATTGCAGCGTGTCGAAGAAGCGGTTGAACGGCACTCTGAGGACACGTTGGTGCAGCTGCAGATGCGCCTGAGAGAGAATGGGATAAACCTATCAGTATCCTCTGTCTTCAACGCCCTCAGAAGACTAAAGATAACCCACAAAAAGTGTCATTACGAGCTCGACCGTGTCAACAGTGCCACGACAATCGCTAGCCGACAGGCGTATGCTCTCGAGTTCTCGGCAAATGCACATTCTAACAAGGAGAAATGCGTCTTCATAGATGAGAGTGGTTTCAACCTTCATCTGAGGCGAACTCAGGCTCGGTCAAGAAGAGTGACGCGCGCGAAGGTCGTGTTACTCCTAGTCAGAGGTCGCATGGTAACCCTGATTGTCGCAATGAATAACCAAGGCGTCATCCATTCAAAGATCATTAACGATGGCACCTGCAATGGTGCGCAGTTCTCAGCGTTCGTCGAGGATCTGGTGGCCCGTATAAGCTGCATAGTGGAGATGAACGGCGCGTGGCTGATCATGGACAATGCCAGGATCCATATGCCTGATGAGCTAAGGAGGATGCTTGGTTCGTCTTATCTTCTGCAGTTCTTGCCGCCCTACTCGTACATGTTAATCCCGGTAGAACACGTCTTTTCAAAGGTGAAAGCGTCGGCGAGACGCCTGTTTCTTAACCCCACACCTGAACAGACGCTGAGCACGGTCATTCAGGACAGCGTTGGGATGGTAACGCAGCAGAGCTGTATGAACTGCGTTCTCAATACGATGATGAACCTGACGAAAGTGACAGCCGGACAACCCTTCGTCAACTGATCTTTGTTATGGTTACTGCCTTATTTTTTGTTAATACACCATTTCAATTTCAAAATGTGCGTTTTCAATATTAACAGTTGGCTTAGCGTGTAAGAGCAGGAGGGTCACCGAGAATTCGAGAGCGTACGCCTGTCGGCTAGCGATTGTCGTGGCACTGTTGACACGGTTGAGCACGTAATGATACTTTTTGAGGGTTATCTTTAGTCTTCTGTGGGCGTTGAAGACAGAGGATACTGATAGGTTTATCCCATTCTCTCTCAGGCGCATCTGCAGCTGCACCAACGTGTCCTCAGAGTGCCGTTCAACCGCTTCTTCGACACGCTGCAATACATTGGGAGTCAGCTTCCCCCTATTGTTTCCACCGCAGGTGCGCTGTGTATTTGAGCCTTCTCGCTTGTAGGCATTAATGATGTTCCTTGCCGTACTCGCGTTAACACCGGCGACTTCAGCGACTTCCCGAGTAGTTTTGCCGTCGACCAGCACAAGTTTTGTGAGAATTTTTCTTTGCGCAAATGATGTTCGCGTCGGACACCAGCTCTCCTGTTGTTCCTCACTCATTTTGGTCGTTTCGTGCGGCACGGAGCTAATAAAGCTAAGTTGCATTGAGTGGAACCATTATCGTATGCTCGGCTCCAATAGTGGTACCGCTGCATAGGTCAGTCCACACACCCAGACAAAACACACGAATTCCTATGGGGGGAGGGTGTAGGGGAAAATAGGTCACCGATTTTGACCGAGGCGAACGGCACTCATGTCAAGAGAAGGGCTTACACAATCACCCGCTACGTATGCAGTTCGGTTACATTATCGTGACCACAATGTGGCCTGAACATCGTGTAATCGGCCCACTCCTCAGTAGTTGATATGTTGCAACAATAGGCTATAGATCTAGACTGGTTTTGCTGGGGGTCACTACAGCCTACGCTGATACAATAACGTGGCAGTTGCGAAAGCTAATAGAGAGACGGGCGAAGCTGGGACACCGCCTACCTGCTTCATCCGACTTGGTCCCATTGACCGAATCGGACAAGGTTCACTCTAATGAGAATAACGGTGCACATTGAGATTGCGCATCGAAATCCACTCACAAAAAGATTGATACACAATTACGATTCGGACGTCCGATTTTCCAATTGTCACACACCTACACAGGTTGATGCGTATGGGCACTGCACACCAACTAGGCGAATGTTAATGGGGAGAGGGGAGCGTAGTTCAGAACTTCGGTCGCTGCTCATGATCAAGCAAATGTTTTACAGTGTAGCCCGCTGCTTACACAATGCCGGTGTATTAGCGTCATCACAATGTATATTCTGAACATCATTCAGCAGTGGAAACATTATAGTGTTGCTCACCCCAACACTGGCACCCGAAGACCGCGGTTTCGTCCTGGTTGGGACTCATCAGTTCGAGATAGCCTGAGTTGGGCCGGAACTCAGAGTCTAGTAGCTCATGGTTGACACCATAAGCACTATGCCACTGAGATCCACGAGCAACGCTTGGTGTCAACCATGAGCCACTAGACTCTGAGTTCCGGCCCAACTCAGGCTATCGCGAACTGATGAGTCCCAACCAGGACGAAACCGCGGTCTTCGGGTGCCAGTGTTGGGGTGAGCAACACTATAATGTTTCCATTTTACTTACGGTCTTTGTGATCGGAATGACCGAGGCCCACCTAAAGTGAACCGAGGTCTCAATAGAGGTTGCTTGTAGCAACCCAACCATCAGCGGAGCCTCCAAGTCCAACTTTGCAATCATTCAGCAGTCTTACTGCTCGTTTCTTACCAACAAATTGGCGAGTTGCTACTTAGATTGCAACGTGTCCAATTTGGTTTGCAAAATGTCCAACGTGGTTTGCAAAATGTCCAATGTGGTTTGCAAAATGTCCAGTTTGGTTTGCAAAATGTCCAATGTGGTTTGCAAAATGTCCAATGTGATTTGAAAAATGTCCAATTTAGAGTGAAAATTGTATATTAACATTTCGTATTATTTCGTCCGTACCAATAAAATTACAGGAAAATATATAGAACTACAGCTAGGGTGTGACCGGATAAGTTAGATACAGCGTGGAGTACTGATGTGCCACCGCTACATCCATGGGAGCCCTAGACTTACGACCAGCTTTTTTGCACACAGAGTATGGGTTTGATCCGGCTGATTGTGACAGCCTCGGCGAAACGTAGGAGGCGGGTGCTAGCATGTTTCAACAAGTGTGAACTATGTGGTTGAATCGAATGGATGAGAAGTAGCCAATAAGTTCCTACCTATGGATGAGGCAAGCGACTTTCGTGAACAAGAAGATTGGGTTATTTCACGCTGCACGCACTTAGGTATATGTTCCCTCACAGTGGAACTCGGCATTTGCTAGCTACGGCTGAGGAAGCATATATATATATATATATATATATATATATATATATATATATATATATATATATATATATATATATATATATATATATATATATATATATATATGTGATTGGCGGATCCGGTTCCGGATTAGTCTGACACTGTGGCTTCCATAGGAAAGCCAATGGACGCCTGCGCCTACAGAGAACACATAGGTGGCTTACGCTGCACCCCCCACAGCTCCATCCCTACACCCCATATCCAGTGTAAACCCGAAGGAATACGACCGGAAGTCATGTGGATGGGAGCCACGGTTCATCAATGGGGCCGGTCCTCACTCCTTCAACATGCACAGCAGCAGCATTCCTGTCTATCTATTTAGGAAATCATGCGTACCAGACGTACACAAGGCGGTGGCTGGGTCGTAGTCCACTCTATACTCAATGCATGGAACCAGTCTTTGAGTTTAGCACAGCCACGAGGACCGTGCACGCCGTCTCCCCCAGCAACGATACATGGTCTCCTGGACCTAGTGATCGAGGTGCAGAGTGTTAGACAGGTAAGCTGCCTGTCAACATGTACGTCAAGTGCAGCCAGACCGGGGATTTCAAATAAGCAACATAGAACTTTATGGAAAGCAAACGCAACAGGATAATAGAATTAAGCAAACCAATTAAAGTGGAATGATTTCAGAAAAGTCTGAAAACAACCGGTTCGTATAGTTGGCGGGCAACGTTTCCGCTATGACACAGCAGCTTCATCAGACCAGTTTAAAGATATAAACAAACATTCTGACAAACGATAGGAAAAATGGGTGTCTTGACCCTACAACTAGGACAGTCTGAGGGATACCGATAGTTGCTGTTGCACACAATGTGCTGGCTAAATCCGATTTATCGCAACAGCCTCGGCGAACCGGAATATCTGGGAATTTGTATGGCGCATCAGAATCCTGAACGATTTGTTGCCTTCAGTTCGGTGACCCGAACTCAACAAATGTCCGCTGCCCAAAGATGCCGGCGGAGTGCGTAAACATGTTGTCCGACTTGGGCTTGCTTACTGTGCAATCTCGCATGGAATCCACTATGGCACCTGCTCCTTCAATCGGGAACTCAGGGTCCTATCCATCCTAAGTTACTAGTTTCACAGTTACTGCTTATAATTAAAGCGAGGTCAAGTTAACTAGCTGTATGCATTTCACATATTTCTGTGATCTCGTGAACATTTTCTTTCTTCACGGAATGTATAAGTGCCGCGATTTATCTGCGTTTTCGCGGAATCGGCAGAAAATCGTGCCTTTACCCATAGGTCCTTTACAAGTTCCCGACGCCTAAATATATAACAGAAATAGCCAAAATGAAAAGTGAATTAAAATTATCTGGTGATGGGATGTAATACGGCAAATGATGCTCCTAACTTATGTGTGTACTATGCTGTATGAATGGCACGCAGAAGCAGGATTTTTCAGGCTTTAATAATGGGGTAATTCTAATTGGTTGCAACTAAAAGGACACCTAGTTATTGGAAAGATTAGACATTTCACTCTAAGCTAACTCGCTGTGGGTGCCCTCTCATATTACTCGGCTAACGCAACTGAAACATTGAAGACTCATAACAAGAGCTATTGACTTTAATAGGTTGGGTTTCCCCTTTTTCCATCACCCCAGTCTAATTTCTACAGTTACGTGGTGTTTACCACTCCTAACTACCTTGCTCCCTACTACCTTGTTCTTTTATGTCTGCCATTCTCCAAGATAGCGTATTATTTGTCTGATTTTTATTGATAACCGCAATTATGTTCCCGTTTCGTACACCCGCCCACATCACTGTCCCCCAACATGAATGGCAACAAAGTAACTGTGAATACCGATGCACTGGTGGAACATACCGGTGCACGCTCCGAAGGAAGATTTTCGCCATAACGTCCTCCTTACATCCCTATATAAACCTCAGCAATCAACAATTCTGCATTAGTGAGCATAATGTAGGATTCACACTATTGTGAGTAGGGTTGCTTGGTAACATAAGAAACATACATTGTAGATGTCAAAAAGTTGTGCTTTATACGCATCCCACTCTTAAACTCTGCCAGTTCGTCCACCAGATTCAGAGCCTGAAACAAACCGTTGTTCACGAATGAATATCTTATGAGCGATGATTCAACGATAGAGTCCTCTAGAGCTCAAGGATCCGTCACAATATTTTATGACTATGTGCATTATGCGGGACATCATCTTTGACTTGTTCTGTACGATCACCCTTTACGACATGTGCATAGAACTCGTTGGAAAACCACCAGGGAGATTTTAGACCAATGTCCCATTGATATCGCCTGGATGTAGTTTGTTGGCAAGTTTGGTGAACTGATCACATTCGCATCGGAAAACCATCCTCTTCGTCCTGCAACAGCATCATTATTCATTCAGAGCAGAACTCGTAAACGCCTGGCAGTAAGTGTCACAGCTGCGCGTGCATACAGAGCTAACCCTAGTTATGACAAATGGAGCAACTATATGATGCAGAGCAAGCCCTGTATCAGACTTGTTCGTGAGGACAAAATAGTACACTAGCGGTGTCTAACAGAATGGTCTTGTGCCAACAACAAGCTTTTGTGTAAACATGCGATCAGCCTCCGGAAAGTGAAGCATAGTGTCCCCTCACGCATTTTATCAAACGGATGTGCTCAAACTGCCTAGGATACACGCAACCTACTGCGGCTTTAATTTGTCCAAATATTCCGAAGCGCCACCAGCATGGGTCAAAAAACTTGTCTTATCCCCCCAGACGCCAGTATTTGTGCACGTCACTTCTAGTTCAGCGACGGTGTTGAGAAAGTCGCTATCGTTGCATACCCACAGTTTCTCTAGTGTTGATCCTCTTTACCAAAAACACTGCTGATGACAGCTACGAGGATGACTGAACCATTAATCTGATTCTCTCAAACATGCATGAATGAACTGAAGGTTCATAGCCTGTGGAATCAGATTACCATTACACCGACTTTTATGGGCGGCAGAAGTTCAGAGGTCGTCAAATATCGTCCAGTGATTCTCCTCCCAGTGCTTTCAAACGTAATGGCGTCGAGCGTTGCTGAGGTATTAATGGGTTAATTGGAATGATTTAAAAGCGTAGTACCAGAACAACAAGCCTAGCCTCAACGTAGGTCACGTACCACCAATCTACTGATTGCGCATGACAGCTGGACCGAAGCGGCCGATAGTGAGAATGGAACTGATGTCACCTATTTCGACTTCTCTAATGCCCTCGACTACCTGACCACCGAATCTGTGAAAGCTGCAAACCTGCGGTACTGGAGCATGAGTTGCGCCGTCTAATTTTATCCATGTTGTATGCGTTTGTTTCCTTTCGCTGCGCTTTTCGTTGCTTTCCCGTTTTCCGTGGGATCGATCCTTTCCACGCCACTGTACTAATACTAGTAAAAGCTAGTCTGATCGCACTAAGTGTTTGTGACTCAGTAGTTCTGCTCTCCACGTGGTTATACAACACCAGTAGATGGCGAACAGTTAATCCAATGTTTTTCCTACGGTGTTTTCCTACGACCAACTGTCTCCTGGAGCCAGTATGAACGATGTAGTGGGTAATAGACAGGTAGGCACCTTGTCAACATACACATCAAGCGCAACCATACCAGGGATATCAAACAACAGCCATTCACTTTAAACGACAAGCTGAAATAAAATAAATCCAATAATGCATACAGATACGGCGGCATAACTCTGCGCTAAATTACCATATGGAGTAAGTTGGTTAGCAACAAATCCGTGATAAGTAAGAAATGTCCACAAGTTACTCAAAATGCTACAAACGCAACAAAATTATCGAAAATAAGCGCAATTAGTGTAAGCAACGTGGCCAGTTAATAGAACATTATTCAGGGAGGCAGAACAAACCGAATAAAGCGGAATGAAATTTAGCCAG
>CALYDF020008921.1:0-11176 GCA_944474145.2 Dicrocoelium dendriticum
CCAGCCGTAGGTTCAAGTCTCTCATTTCGCATACTGAATGAATACTACTGACAAGTCCCCTCGTCCATCTATAAGCCATACTCCGAAGCCAAATCATGGCCAGTCTCTTAAAATCTTTGTTATGACCTGGGTGGTTTGCTGCCTGACGGTAACCCGTTGACAAGACTCCAGCACAATCTTGCGATTGCTCTCACCCTCCCCAAGTTCCAACTGCACATTCACCTTGCGCTTATCTGGAGATGCGACAGCGGCAGCCTCTGGTTGCAACGGCGTAGGAGTTGCGTTAAGCGCGCGTGTTGAGGCAGCGCTCATTGACTGGTTCCCGGTCAACAGTCGTCTTTGTGCAGTCCGTTTGGAAACCCCAGTGCGATCTTCCAACCACGGGACCAGTAGGCGCTGCTTATTAATTGTGTCAGCGTACGCTCCAACTGTCTACAGCCCGGACGAAGCTAAAGACGAGTTCTACCGCCAACTCACCGACTTCTTCCGCAAGAAACGCCGCACGCGCATCGTGATACTCGCCGGTGACTTAAATGAGCAGGTCGGTAGACTAGAGATTCATGAGCACGAACTTGGGGGTCAACACAGCCACGGTACTCACAGGACGGACAACGGCGATCCAGTCCTGCAACTGTGCGCCGACCACGGGTTGTTCCTCTCCAGCACCAATTTCCGACGTTCCTGGTGCCAACGAGCCACCTGGCGACCTCCGGCGCCTGGTCACGCTTGGACGCAAATTGATCACATCGCTGTTAGTTACCGTTGGCGTGACTGCATAACGGACTGCAAGTCAATATGGAACACTTACCTGACTTCGGATCATGCGCTCATGTGTGCTAAGTTCGTTCTGCGCTTTGCAGGCACCCAACCGCATCGCCGGAAATGGCTTGACACAGACAAGCTCGCTGTCCCGAATGTTTTCGGCGAAGTTCAGAGCACATAACATCCAACCTACCTTCTCTTTCCTCCGATGTTGAGACACACTGGGTACAGATTCAGAGCGCCTTACGAAATTCCACTACCCTGGTCTGTGGCTTCACTAGACGAGATGTTAGTCATTGGAGCTCCGCACAGTCTCTCCAATTAATGGAAAGTCGTCGAATAATTTCCGCCGGAGTATTGTACAACGCACTGCGCAGAACCACATGTGCTGAGCTCAGACAGCTCCTCAGTAAGCACCGCGAGGTTTGGTGGACACAGCGCGTCTTCGAGATGGAGCGGGCAGCCTCATCAGGAAGCTCCCGCAAACTCTTCCAACTTATTTGCTCCACGGGAGTCAGGAAACCAACAGTGTGTGCGGTTTTGCGTGCAAATGACGGTGAACTAATTCAGTCGTCACCATCGTCTGGTACGATGGGCAGAGTACTTTGAAGATCAGTCCAATTAGCCAGCAGCACAACCGAGTCTATCTTCCAGGGTTCACAGTGCTCCCTGGTGCGTGGATGTTTCTCCACCGACAGAGGCTGAGGTTTCCAATGAGCTTCGCCTACTAAAGCGCCACAAGTCACCTGACCCAGATGAACTTCCTCCTGCCCTGTTCAAATATGGAGCTCCTGCTCTCACTCGCGAACTGACATCTCTATTCCATCAGATTCAGACAACTGAAACCATTCCATCCGATTGGGATTTAGCGGATGTTGTACCTGTTTACAAAAAAGTAGACCGGACCATTTACTCCAACCATCGTGGTATCAGTCTCATTTGTGTCGCATCCAAGCTGCTCGCTGCCCTACTCTTACGGAGGCCCAGTTGCGTACGGGAACAGCACCTGCGTGAGCAACAAGCTGGATTTCGCCTGGGTCGCAGTTGCGTCGACCACATTTTTACGATCCGTCAGATACTTGAACATACGTTCAGTCGACCAACCATAATCATATTCTTCGATATTCGACCCACTTTTGACTCTGTTGACAAAATGGCTCTTTGGGACTGTTTACTGAGGAGGGGAGTACCTGAGAAGTACATCAGCATTCTCCGTGCCATTTGCCATCAAACTTCGGGCCGCGTATGAGCATGCGGAGAAATTTCGCCCCTTTTCAGTATCATGAGCAGTGTTAGACAGGGTTGCCCAGCCTCTCCATTCTTGTTCAACTTCGCCATGGACGACATCCTGGATACTGACTTGGATAAATATGAGTCCTGCGGTGTTCAGCTGATCCCTGTTGACCGCCTTCGGGACTTAGAAAACGCCGATGACATCTCTGTGATTTGCGAGTCCTCCCAAACAGCTCAGCATGCGCTGCTCAGACTGGAGATGTCCGCCACTAAATTTGGGTTGACCTTTGCCCCTTCCAAAGTCCTATTACAGGACTGGCCAAGCGCATATCCTTCTCTCACCCTTTTGGGACATTCGTTGGAAGTGGTTGACAAATTCATTTATCCTGGGATTTAATATTGGCGGTTTGACAGATGGATTCTCTGCGTGTCTCCAAGGCTAGAATCGCTTTCGGTAACCTTAGTCACCTGTGGCTTCATCGTAATCTCAGCGTCGCTCTCAAGGGAGGAGTCTATAATGCTACGGTACGAGCGATTCTGTTGTACGGCTTTGAGACTTGGCCCGTTCGCAAAAGCGATATTCAGCGGCTATCAGTCTTCGATCACCGCTACCTGCGAAGCATTGCTGGTGTTTGATGGCAACACCACATCAGTAATGAGGAAATCCGTCGGCGAGTCTTCAAATCTAACGAACTCCGCCGACTGATTGATAGCATCATCTCACGGCGGAGGCTTCGCTTGCTTGGGCATGTACTTCGCATGTCTACCCATTGGCTACCACGAGGAGCCCTATTTGCGAGCACAGGCGTGGGGTGGAGGCGACGAAAAGGAGGGCAATGTAAAACTTGGATCCAATGTGTTACGGCCCAAACGTTGAAGCTGGCTGTTGTCAGGTGTTCCCGACTCCCGGGTTGGGGACCAAAGGACCCCAAGCACACCTGATTGCAAACGTTGGAGGATATGGCCAAGGACCGTACACAATGGCGCACTTGCTGTGAGACTCTTCTACCCTAACAGTTGTTTTCCCTTTCATGCTATCCTTTTTTCTTCTTATGTGTTGTGGCACTCAGCCAATTATATTGCAATTGGTATAGTGTTGAATATATAATATATCCTCTATCAAAACTAATTGCTTTATCCTCCGACGATGGTCTCAATTCTCAATGGGTGCGCATCACAGACGCTTAAATTTCTGCCAGTCTTATCAGTTATGGATTTGCTTGTCACCAGCAGAAAAGCTGGATCACCACTGCCTCCTTGTCGCTGATGAACAGACGCCGCTTGATCCCAGCCGACACCAGCTGTAGCGAGGAACACCGATCCCTGGATCCAGCGTTACTCAAGAGCTTACAGAAGGAACGTGAGACCTATGGTGTGAACATGCTAGTGAGCTTGAACTTACTAATCTCTCTGGTAATACCAGCAAACTGTTCCACCTCATGCGAGTCACCGAAAGTTTCCGATCAGGAGTATACGAAACAATATGCGGAGGTGATGGTTCCCTAAGCACTAATCTTCAACAACGGCTGGAGCGACTGGTCGAACATCTTCGCTCGCAGTTTTCCTGGCCGCCATCTCCATCGTTTCCCCCTGGGTCGCGCACTGGTGATGAGTGGACTATCCCAACTGATCCTCCCTCTCACCAAGAAATCGGGTGGGAAGTCTGCTGCCTAAAGCGTTATAAGGCACCTGGCCCTGCTGGTCTACCTCCTACTATATTTAAAGATGGGGGCTCTTCGCTGGTTCGAGAACTCACCGCTTTGTTCTCACAAATCTGGGCAAAAGTGGAGGTTCCATCATCCTGGAGTGAGTCGATAGTCGTCCCCATCTTCAAAAAGGGCCTGCGCACAAATTGCTCCAATTACAGGGGCATAAGTTTGGTTCCTGCCGTTTGCAAGATTCTGGTGTCCATCATTCTTCGCAGGTTATCCCCAACGCGTGAATCATTACAGCGAGAAGAACAGGCTGGGTTCCGCCCTGGTCGCGGCTGCATTGATCAGATTTTCATACTCCGCTTGATTCTTGAGCTCCGCCATATGTATCAAAAGCCAACGATTGTTGTGTTCCTGGATATCCGTGCTGCCTTTGATTCTGTCGACAGGGCTGCATTGTGACACTGTCTGTTGAGGAATGGTATTCCCGGGAAGTTCGTTTCCATTCTGCGTGCTCTGTATAGTCTCACCTCGGGTAGAGTTAGGGCTTATGGCAAGCTTTCACCTTCCTTTGTTGTCACCACTGGGGTTCGACAAGGATGCCTATCTCTCCATTCCTCTTCAACTTTGTCATTGAGGATATCCTCAAAAATACTCTCGAAGACTTGTTATATATGCTGGCGTTGAGCTCCTCCCAGGTAGTCGGGTGGTTGATTTGGATTACGCTGATGATATCGTCTTGTTGGATGACGGTTCGCAGGCTGTCCAACTTGCACTTAACCACCTGGCGATTGAAGCGTCGAAGTATGACATGCAATTTTCACCATCCAAAGTACAAAAGCGCTTTTCATGCGCCCCTACCTGCACTCACCATCGATGGGGAAACCTTAGAAGTGGTACAGAGTTTTGTCTACCTGGGAAGCTGCATAACTGCTGGTGGGGCTGTTGGAAACGAGATTTCGATGCGTATCTCAAGAGCTCGTCTCGCCTTCTCCAGGCTGAGGCATTTATGGCGCCGCCATGACATCCGTCTCTCCATCAAAGGACGGGTTTATAGTGCTACTGTCCGCGCTGTACTGTTGTACGGTTGCGAGACTTGGCCTGCTCGTACCGATGACCTACGTCGACTGTCTGTCTTCGAGAACCGTTGCTTGCGGTCCATCGCCTGTGTGTGGTGGCTGAACCACGTAACCAACGCTGAAGTCAGACAGCGTGTCTTGGATGGAGACAGCCACTCCCTCGAGGCGCTTGTCTCGCTGCGCCAACTACGATGGCTCGGACACGTACTGCGTATGCCCGTTCAGCGTCTTCCGCATCCTACCTTTGTTCCCGGTCACTGGACAATGCTGGAGGAAGCGGTGTGGTGAACAGCCTACAAGTTGGAAAAGCAGGCTGGAAAAGCTGAGAAAACAGTTGGCCACGGTTCGTTCCTCCCGACTCCCAGCATGGAGTTCTAAGGATGCTGAGTGCAGCTGGTTGGAAACGTTGGAATTCATGGTTCGAAACCGAACTCAGTGGCGGGCGTGTATTTGCTTGTTACGGTGATTTCTCTCCCCTTCCCCAATAAAAAGTCAAAAAAACGCGAAAACTGTGAGTGGAAAAATGGACAAAAAATTGTTTGCTTTCTTTCTTCTTTTACTCTAACCCTGTTTTCCTATTCCGCCATGATCCCGATGGCACAATATCTGTACACAGGTTGTGATATATATGGTTGGCGGCATCCGGTTTCGGATTTGCCTGTCACTGTGTCAAGCCACAGGACGCCTGCGCCTACAGAGGGACCACGGATGGCTTGCGCTGCACCACCCACAGCTCCAACCACACACCCCATATCCAGTGTAAACCCGAAGGAATAAGTCCGGGAGGCATGTGGATGGGAGCCACGTTTCATCAACGGAGCCGGCCCACACTCCTTCACAGGCAAACACAAGCACACTGCATTTGGGGAATCATGCGCACACAAAGCGGTGGCTGGACCGTAGTCCGCTCCACACTGAGTGCATGGAACCGCTCTTCGAGCCTAGCACGGCAACAAGGACCGTACACCCTGTCCCCTCCAGCAACGATCAACTGTCTCCTGAAGCCAGTATGAACGAGGTAGTGGGTAATAGACAGGTAGGCACCTTGTCAACATGCACATCAAGTGCAGCGACACCGCGGATATCAAGCAACTGCCATTCACTTTAAACGATAAACTGAAATAAAATAAATCCGATAATGCATACAGTTACGGCAGCATAACTCTTCGCTAAATTACCATATGAAGTAAGTTGGTTAGCAACGATTCCGCGATAAGTAAAAAATGTCCAGAAGTGACTCAGAAAATACTACAAACGTAATAAAGTTACCGAAGATAAGCGCAATTAGTGCGATTGTAAATACAATACTTAACAACTGATCGTTGTTATCCTTTTTCACCAATTGACTCAGAATATATACCCCGCGAAATTCCAATTTCAATTCGGATGTTCTTACTTCTAGTCGAGACTAGCTTGGTTGGAAACTAATTCTATTCCCATTCAGAACCTACTATATTTGGCGTCGTGGTCAGTGTTTATTCAAAAACGAATACAACTATGGAATCTTTAAACGTAAATGCATTTCCCCGGGAGTTACAAGAATACCTGGAAAGATTTGAGCTATGGTGCATCACCAAAGGTGACCTTTACCAAGACCTTAAATACGCTCACTTTTTAACCGTTGTGGGACGAGAGGCCTATTCGCTCCTGAAATTCTGGCTTATCCTCAGCTATTGTCGAAATTTTCTTATGAAAAGTTGAAGGACCTCCTTTTGTCTCATTTCTTGCCTGAAAAGTTAGTGATTTCCGAAAGGATAAATTGCAACTTACTGATGCGTCAATCTACTCAATCTGTTCACGATTTCATCCTCCATCTTCAGTCTCAAGCCTCATCTTGTGCATTTGGGGATAAGCTTGATGAATACCTGAGAGATCGCCTGATTGCTGGCATAAATATTCCCGATTTATATCGTCAGCTCTTATCACTTCCAGCACCGACTTATAATCAAGTGAATTCCATCTTTCTTCATTATCAGGATGATTCTGACATTACAAAATCCCAGACGACTGTTGTTGATTAACAAGCTTTTGTTGGTTCAACCGAACGCCGAGTTCATGCCGAAACGAGAAAACAGTGGCAATCTAACGCGTTTAAACCTCACGGCATTGCTCAATCGCACGCCTAGAAAAATTCAGAGAGTGTAAAGTGTGGTCAAGTCTACAAAAGGATTGGACAATGTGTTTCTTGTGAAAAGCTGCAATCCCGGTAAACTTATCCGCATCGGAATTCTACATGTCATCAGTGTGGAACTCGGACATATACGTAGTGCTTGCCGTCAACTCAAACGTTGTAATATGGTGAAAAAGTTTACAATAAATCTAAGAACTCACCAGAGGATTTCTGTTCGTTAACACTGTTTGTGAATACAAGTGTTCACTAATCCAATACTTTACGCTTCGGAAATGGTACGGCACACCGTTTCATTTTTGTTACTGGTAGTGTAAAGTCTCACATTTATAAAACGAGTCTCAATCATCTATGCCCTGATGTTCAATGGCCAATGGTATATTGCGGATAAATGAAGCCGAAGCTAGACATGTCCCGCCGGATGATCGGTTAGGGGTGAGCAAAACAAAAGCAAAAATGATAATAGGAAATAGTGAACAACTGCAAATTGCGAACTTGCCGATTACAGCGTTCCCGTTCGTTTTATGTACTATCCAAGGTTATCGTCTGTGGCTTCCGGGCAAAAATGGAGGTGGGTTTGTTTGTTTGTTTTCTGCTGTTTATATGGGTCATTTGGATTACTTGATATGGTGTAGTGTGGCGAGTGCACTGTCGACACGTGCTTTGAACAGGGCTAATGTGGGGGCTGAAATAACTGCTCATGAGAGGGTATTCCACGTGTGACAAACACGTAGCGAGAAGAAGTTTCGTCGACATTCCAATCGACTGTATGGCTCCGCCAATTTGAGATGATAACCTCTCAGTTGGTTGTTGTGATTCAACTTCATTAGGGGATGAGTGTTGTTTAACATTTGGTAAACCATGATTAGGTCATCACGCAAACGGCGATAACGTCCATTGAAAATGCCGAGCACTTTGAGGCGCTGTTCGTATGACAAGTGACGCAGCCCCTTGACATTTTTGGTCGCCCGATGTTGTGGAAGCTCCAAGACCGTGAGATCCCGCTTTAGCCATGGGTGCCATGCTTGAATTGCATATTCAACATGTGAGCGTATATAAGCGGGAAGTATTTGGCGGAAAATCGACGGTTCCAATTGCCCGAAAGCTCTCCTTAAAAGTCTCACGATTTGGATCCCCTTCTTCGATGTCATTTTGGACTGCTCCGAGCAGCCGAGATCTTCCTGCACCAACACACCGAGATCCTTTTCGAGAGAACAGTGTTGCAGATCCTGGTCCCCCAGCTTATATGTGTGAACCATTCGGTTTCTTAAATGGAGCACTCGTCATTTAGTCACAGTGAAGGAAAGGTGATTTGTGACTGACCATCCATAACTCTTGTCAAGGTCGATTTGAAGCTGGATGCGGTCTTCTGAAGCTCTGATCACTCGCCAAACTTTGATGTCATCGGCCTAGAGCAAACAGTTTGACGCAATTTGACTCACTAGATCGTTTATGAAGACCAAGAATAGACGGGGCCCCAATACCGAACCCTGTGGCACTCCGCATTCGAGGTGAATTGGGTCTGACATGGATTCACGTACTCTCACCTCCAGACGCCTGTGCGAGAGAAAATTACAGATCCACCCGAGAAGAGGGTCCCCAATGTCACATCCTTGAAGTTTGGCGAGAAGGATACGATGGTTCAACCGGTCGAATGCCTTAGAGAAATCAAGGTAAGCCACATCAACTTCTGCACCAGCGTCCACAGTTTCGGTCCAGCTGTCTCATGCTAACAATAGATTGGTTGTGTACGATGGATTCTGGCGGAAGCCGTGTTGCTGCTGAGCAATGTAACCAAAGCCGTCCAGATAAGACATGAGTGCGTCGGCAATGATGGCTTCCATAACCTTTGAAAGAACTGGCAGTAGAGTCACTGGTTGATAATTAGCTGGGTCGGAACGACTACCCCCTTTGTAAATGGGAGTTATTATTCCGTGTTTCCCCATTGCAGAAGCCTGCTGCTGGTCAAGGCAGTGCTAGAACAGCAGTGACAAAGACTCAGTCAAAATAGTAGCCGCCATAGCAAGCGTCTTTGGACGGATGTCGTCAATTCCTGGACAGGCGTGCAGGCGCATGGATAGCAGCTTTCTCATCACGATGTCTGTCGTAAAATTTATGAGTGAGTCCTGGCGTGGGCACCATAGATTCCAAAGATTCAGGAGACCATGGGATGCAATGGAACGTTGGTGAATATTGTTGTTACACAGCATTCGACACTTCTTTGGCAGTCCGAGTTAGACCATCCGTTGTTTGATGAGGGGGAAATCCACTTTTCACCTTGCGGAGGCTGTTCACATGCTTGTACAGAAGCTTAGGATTTACAGTTCATCGCTCGGCTAAGACATGTTGATAAGCTACTTTATTCTCGCGCATTAATTGGGTACAGTGGTTACGGGGCACGATGTAGGCCTTCCAGGTACTCGGACTCAGGTCAGTTTTGTCGGCATACCACGCCGCGTTGCGCGTCACTATGCGTTTGAGTGTCCTACTCCGTATAAACGACGCCATATTTCTCGGACTGATAGTCTTGGTTTCCGATGAACCACTAACCAGGGTGTTAAACTTACTGACGAAACCTACCCAGATAATATCTGGTTCATCCTCTGTTAGGAAACTCTACTCGGTCGCTTCAACGAGTCGGGTTAAGGTGTCCTAACTGGTTACAGTTCGCGTTGTTTGAGTTCGGTCCTCAGGATATTCAGCATAGCAAGTGTACATGAAATGCAAAGTCGCATGATCACTGCGGCATAGAGGAGTATCTGTTATCACTCCTTCTTAGTAGTAAGTAGACTAAATTGACACAGATTTAAAACGTTTCTTTGCACAACTGTCGTTGCAACCAAACTGCCCGGAAAGCAGTTAACTACTCACTTGGTCGAAACCAATCGATGCTCAGTGCCATGAGGTTGGCTGAAAGTTCCAAGCTAATATACAAACACACGCGCTGGAAATCTATCCATTTTCACGTACTGTCTGTGGCTGACATCCGTGATCTCTCTCTAAATTGTTACACATAAGATCTTTTGCTCGGAATGACTCTGAGTTCCTGAATTGGGGAAGGTGTGCGTGTGGAAGGTCTTTGCTCAAGTTCCACTTCTGCGCTCACCTTAACGCGTTGCTCTGGTTGTACTCCCAATGGCTTTGGCAAAGCAACTGTATCTGAAAGAATGTGTAAGGGAATCTCTGTAGTGTCATTTTGTTTGACCAGTTCGGGTGCATAACGATTTTTGATGTGCTTCACATAACGTGTAGTCAATCGGTTTTGACATTCTACTTCATACAGGACATTTCCTTTTCTTGCCTTGCCAGTTCCTGGAATCCAACTTTTATGTGTATCCCTGTAGTTGTACACAGACTGGATCACCGCGATGAAAATATCTCATGCGAGTACCGTGCTTAGGATTGAACTGATCCGCCATTTTCTGGTCACACTCATTAGTCTCCTTTGCTGGAAACATGGCATCTAACGGTATGCGTAAACGTCGACCAATAAAAAGTTCCGACGGTGATTGCCGGTTTGGGAGAACAGGATTCGGTGTTGAACGATACATGCGTAAGAATACATCCAAGTTTGTAGCAATATCTCCCTCTCATTAAGTTTAAACAGAGCACGTTTGAATGTATCCACAAATCTCTCAGCCTGTCCATTGGACTGGGGATGATAAATGCGACTACGTGTATGTTGTACACCCATGGATTGACACAATAGGTTGAACTCGTTCGATGTGAATTGTAGACCATTATCAGTGACGAGTGTTTCTGGGGACCCAAATTGTGCGAAATAACGACGAAGAACTGCGATTGTTGAAGCTGTCGTTGGTTGAGTGACACAAACTGTCTGGCCATTTTGAGTATGAATCAACAATAATCAGAAAATATTGATTGTTCAGTGGGCCTGCATAATCCACATGAATCCGCATACCGGCAGCAGTTGATTTCGGCCAAGGATGAAGGTCAACTTTGATGGGGGCTTTCGCAGCCTGTGCACATTTGGAACAACTACGAACAACGCCTTCAATATCTTTATCAATATTTGGCCAATAAGCATAACATCTGGCAAGTGATTTCATTCGTGTAATTCCCTGGTGTCCGGCGTGAAGCATTTGAATCACTTTTACTCTGAGATTTTTGGGGACCACAATGCGATCTGCCAGCATTAAACAGTCGTTCACTATTGTGAAAGTATCCTTACGCACAAAATATGGTTTAATTTCAGCGTCCGATAGAGTTGTTAACCAACCATTGCGAAGAGTAAAAAAGTGACTCGTTGCAAACAGCTATCTGACCGCGTAGACTCACGAATGTCATTGTGCGTAACTGGT
>CALYDF020008922.1:0-11220 GCA_944474145.2 Dicrocoelium dendriticum
ACGGACTCCGGTCACAAAGGTAGCTGTGGGAAAACAGATGAGTTTAAGTGTCCGAAAGCACTCTTTGGAAGCCACATCTTTTGAAGGCTTTTTTGATCCGAGTGCAGATTTCTCCGAGCAGCCGAGGCCGTCGTAGATCAATACTCCTAGAACGTTGTTGAAGATCATCTTTGCCCAGCTTATATTTGTGAACCATTTGATGTCATAGATAGAGTACTCGACATTTAGTCACGTTGAACTGAAGTTGGTTGTGGACTAATTATTCGTATCTCTTGTCGTGTTCGTTTTGAAGCTGTGTGCGATCGTCTGGAGCTTTGTTGTCGTCGACTTAAGGCAAACAGTGTGAAGTGATTAAGTTCACAAGATCGTTAATGAAAATCAGGAAAAGACTGGACTCCAATACCGAAGCTTATGGGATTCCACTTGTATACGATTTGATGAAGTTGCAGGAACTTTCACTGACAGACGCCTGTGCAAGAGAAAACATCTAATTCATCCTAGGAGAGAATCACCAATGCCGCATCCCCGAAACTTGACCAGAAGGATGTGATGGTTCAACCAGTCGAATGCTTTAGAGAAGTCAAGGTAGACAACATCAACTCCTACACCAACATCCAGTGTAGTGAACGATCGGTTTCGGTGAAATTCATGTTCTCCCACAATAGCCAAGATCGTCGAGTTGATACATGAGCGCGTCAGCAGTGATAACCCCCATGACTTTTGAAAGAATTGGAAAAACACCCTAGACACTAGTAAGCTGGTTCGTGAAGGCTTCCTTCCTTGTAAATTGGAGTTATTACCCATGTTTCCTTTCTGTATGAACATGCATCTCTTTAAGACAGTGATGGAAGAATCGCGCCAAAGTTTCAACGGATTATTTAGCGCCTTAGGTCGGATATCATCAATTTCAGGAGAGTTGTGTGGGCACATAGAAAGTTTTGTTATTTGCAATGTCTGCAGTAATTTGCGTATAAGTAAGCCTCAGTGGCACACAGTACAATCCAATGGATCAGGATACCACGGAACACATAGAAAATTTGATTCGTAGTGCTGCTGCAGATCATGTGCTGCTTCTCTGTTTGTCCCTGTTGGTCTATCTGCTCTCATGAAAGCAGGAAATTCCTTTTCACCTTCCAGTACGGTAGTTTATGATTCACAACAAATTGTGTCGTTTAAAGCCTCTTGATTTGTAACTTTGTTCTCGCACACTATTTGCATACAATGTTTACGGTGGACAGCGTAGGTCTTCCACCTTTTCGAGCTCTGGTCGGTTTTGTGAGCATACCACGTTGTGTTTCGAGTCGCCATGTATTTGCACGTCCTATTCCTACAAACGAGGCCATGTTGTTTGAAAGGATAGCTTTAGTTTCCGATGCATCAACAACCAGGTTGTAAACTTGTGGACGAAACTTTCCCATGCAATATCCGGTGTGCGAAGTTTAATCCTGGCTTCTACTCCTACTCACAAAATCCACAAGTAATATCCGGTGTCTCCTCGGCTAGGAAATTTCAGTTGACCTTTCTAATGTATCGTAATGTCCTATGCTCCGCGTCGCCTGTTGTATTCTGCATAGCTGGTGTACGCGAAGAGCAAGGTTGCATGAACATTGCGGCCCATAGGAATAACGATGATCGCCCTCTCGATCATTTGTTTTTCGTTGGTGGATATCCGGCCTAGCGTGGATAGCATATCTGCCCCTCTGAATCTGCTGGGAATGTTGATGTTCCCATAAAGCGGGAAACTGGCGACAAGCCCCTGCACATAATTTTGAGCTATTCTCCAGTGATTGTTTGGGATTCCAGGGCGTGAATGCTTACATCGCTGGTGATAATAATATGGGTATCACTTGTCTTTTTGCGCCCCTCAGTCCGGATGCCAGGCATCGAAGATGAAAGGCAGTAAACGAGAGCTACCAAGCAAGCGTCGTTGCCTCTCAAGCGTAGACGGCACCAAAGGGAATTCCGCACTGTGTTGATCGGATCATCCAAGGGCTCACATTGGAGATCACTGCGAAAGTACAGGGCCACTCCACTCCCTTTACTGGGTCGGTCGTGCCGAACAACGAATATAGCTGGTTACGCGATAGCCATGTCACTTATGTTGAGGCACAACCATGTCTCCGTTATAGCGACGAGGTCACGGGCCTTTGATCTCTGATAGAATCGTAGTTTGGAACGTTTACTAACCATGCCCTGAGCATTAGTGTAAATACAGGATATCTTACTGGACCTCAGAAGCGCTTGACTAGGAGTGTATGAATGGGACGGATGTATGCCGACCACTGAAAGGCCGGTACCTATTCGTTTTTTGGTGGTTGGCAGGTAAACAGAACAACGCCAAGTCTCCATATGGTTGTAATCCGTTCTCAATGGCTACAGGTTTTGCTGTTGCCGTTTGATTGTGTCACTGGTGGTGCTGCTTCCTCGATGACGTCTAGTGGCCGCGATTCTCTAATGGTTGTTTCCAAGCTGATGCGCTCGGGCGCACAACTGATGAACATCTGCACACCCT
The DNA here is from genome assembly GCA_944474145.2 of Dicrocoelium dendriticum. Lineage (NCBI taxonomy): Eukaryota > Metazoa > Platyhelminthes > Trematoda > Plagiorchiida > Dicrocoeliidae > Dicrocoelium > Dicrocoelium dendriticum. The sequence goes on from CALYDF020008922.1 coordinate 2,513, forward strand.
GGATGTAGTTCTAAAAAAGCTATTAGACTCCGGGCTGATACGTGAAGAAAGAAAAGTGTGAATTTCCTGTACCGAGTGTGCAATACCTTGAGTGCAAACTCGCGCGAGGGATTGTATGAGCTAGAAGAGAAAACCATGGCACTCCTTAAAGCGCCAGCGCCCAAAAATGTAAACGAACTGCGCTCCTTTCTAGGAGCAGTCACTCAGTTCTCCAGGTTCATACCAGCAGCATCAACTCACTTGCATCCTCTCCCTCAACTTTTGCGCAAGAATCAGCCGTGGAAATGGAACGCTGTTCACGATAATGCTTTCAACGCAGTAAAGAAACTTTTGGCGTCAGCTGAGGTCCTTGTACATTACGATCCATGGAAACCTATTGTTCTCACTTGTGATGCTTCTCCTTATGGCCTAGGTGCCGTTTTGTTACATAAATTACCTGATGGATCGCAGCAAACTTTTGCCTAGGCTTCACGAACCTTAACCGCGGCCGACTGGGACTACTCTCAGCTCGATCGAGAGGCGGCCGCTGTCATCTTTGGGATCAACCGATTCCATCAGTACTTTCTCGGCCAACATTTCGTGATTCACACAGACCATAAATCCCTTATCTCGCTCCTTGGACACGAAAACGGAATTCAACAAATGGCCTCCCCCAGAATAATCGGCTGATCCCTCATTCTATCTGCTTACACCTACCAGATTCAGTATATTCCAGGCAGACAGAATCCCGCTGCTGACGTTCTCAGTCGACTTCCCTTACCAGTGGTCGCTTCAGAAGACCTTACTCCGCAAGAACTTGTGAATCTAATTCAGCTCTTCAACAAGCCTCCGATCACGTCCACAGATATACGTCACGAGACAGATAGAGACCTGTTATTAGCGCTTGTAACATGGTACGTTCAGGTTGGACGGCCCGACAACACACCTGCAGAATTTACACCTTTTCGCCATAGAATGACTGAACTGCGCCTCCAGAATGAGTGTTTGCTCTGGGGTGCACGGGGTATAATCAATAAAAGATGGCGATCAGCCATCCTGAACGAGCTGCACGATGCACACCCAGGAGTTACTAAGATGAAGGCACTGGCCCGTTCCTATGTATGTTGGCCCGGATTGGATTGGACGACATGCGAGCAAATGACTCACCACCTGAAGCTGAAGCGCCGCTGCGCAGATCAACCCACTACCGCCGATCGGTTGAGCCTTTCCAAGCTGCATAGTTGCAACTACAGGGGGAAGAAGTGATGCGCCCTCAGCCAGTGTTCCGGGTCGCCTCTACTGACTGCGAACCTACGCGTTTATGTGTGTGTGTCCCTCAATACGTGTGTGTGTGTGTTTCGTCCTTCCTCTCATTGCGCTCATTGACCAAGTCCCTCCCTGCCTGATCGAACACTGGATTCAGCACTCACGTTAATTGCTTGCTGTTGCTTCTATAAGTTTCCTGTATGCACCGTTGCTTACGATATACTTTCAGTGCCTCGTCATTGTTCTGATTCATCTAGGCGTAACACAAGCTTACTTCAGAAGATAGTATCTTGCTTAGTTTATGCCTGCTTCGCATTGAGTTCACCGCCGTTTGTTGGGACTGAATTACAGGTTTTAGTGTACTCGAGCCACTACTTTTATAGCGAGGCAATACGTATGGCTTTTAGATTGATTGAAGTGTGACGTTACCCGCAGGAAGAGCTTCTTGGATGCATCCCCATATTTCCAGGTCATGAGCATGGGCCTCCTCATCGCTAGTTGCTTGTAACTCAAGCAAACCGTGAGTGCGAATGATTCTTCTGCTACTCTCCGTGTGAAAAGCGCTTGAATTATTTTTGTCCTGCTGGCGTTCGCTCCATGAGACAACCAGAAATCTTCGTATCCTGTTGTCTTCTGTCTGCAGATGTGCGGACAAAAGTACCATCTGGACATCATCTTTGGACCCCATTGTTCCTCGTGTTAGCCGGGACTCACTGTAATGTCTCGAGTTTGGATTACGTCAGTCGACCTGGCCCGGAACACGATTCCATTGGTTCAGATCGTTCAGCTCTTTGCCAGTTAAGGAGTTTGCCCTAAACTCATGAAAGTTCATGCGGGTGTATGTTAGAGCACCGTAGTTCCGCATAGTTTTTCGGTGATGTGGTGGTGGGTGGCTTTGACGATGTCCCAGTAGTTTGCATCTAGTCCTTGGGTGGGTGCAGCGGCTGAAGTTACTGGAGTCTCACTTTGAATGCGTTGTGCGGTAATTGGTTCATAAGTGGATCAACCTTTGGAAACCTTCGGCCGATGTCGGTCAATTAGAAGTGTAGGTGTTACCGATGTTGCATCACTCGGTACATAGGATAAGACGATAATGGTGGTGGGCCCGGCAAACTTCCGTTATTCGCAATGGCTGCTGGATTCTGGGGTTCCGCAGTTTTTGTTGCTGTAATGACGTGAGAACGCCTGGCTCATTCACTTAGTTCCGAGGTAGTGCTTGGGAGACATAGATGAAGTGAAGCCGTTCTATTGTCACCTCCATGGAAGTAATTTAGCTTTCAATGGAATAGTGGTATATTACAGGCAAGAAAGCGGATGCTTAGCAAGTCCCGTAGGATGACCAAAATAGAACCACATGGTGAATAGAAAACGAAGGGATAAGTGAAAACGTTTTTGTGCACTCACCACTGTGTTAACACAGATGCTAACCACAGTTGTGTAGGTTAATTCTGGTGATGCAACTTTCGTCACATAATATCGTCTGTCGAGACACACAGGCTATATCTCGTACTTTTGGTGGGTTAGGGCAACCTCAAGACATTTTCTAAACACAGGTAAAGTGGGGGGGGGGGGGGAAAGCGACGTAATATGGGAGGGCGTTCCATGACTGTCACACACGAAGGGAGTAAAAGTACCGACGATTTTTTAGCCGACTGCATTGCGTTGTCAATTTGAACTGGTGGCCCCACAACTTCGTGTTGTAACTCAATTTTAGTAGCTGGCGGCAGACGTGATTGTGGTTCCTTATAATCTGATAGACCATAATAAGGTCGCCACATAGGCGCCGTTCATTTATTTATCTGCAGATGGTAAACACTTCAGCTATTGTGCCGCCGGTACCGGCCGCTGTATAATTTTAGGGTCATCAGTCTGTTTATAAGGAAGATAGAACAACCCATCGACGTGCTTCGTGTCTCGTCGCTGTGGAGCCTCGAGCGCTGCAAGGATCTGTGATCTGATTGCCGTACGGCCGCACTTTATCTTGCTTCAATCGTTGTGGGTATTTAAATTCTCCACACACGTTCTTGAGCGTGCGCTCTTTCGAACCAGTTCGACGAGCGCTACACAGTGTTTTCCATCTCTTCTATCTAACGTGTGTGGACCATGCTCCTACTTCCGCTCCCAGTTTCGGCACATTCTTCGTCGAGTTCTTCTTGTTAAATCACATCACTTCCAAGCTTTTTGAGAATAATTTTGATCCCATTAGGTAGAATAAGCTGGGGTGTTTATAAATGGCCTGTCGACCATGCATTCCTCATTTATAATTACGTGGTCAAGTACTAATGATTCGCTATCAGCTGTGTACCTGGTAGGTGTGGTGATGTGATTGTAGAGCAGGATACTTGCGATTATGTCTTACAGTTCGGCCTTGTATGTTTCGCTGGGGGATGCCGAGGTTTCCAAGTTGTACACGTTGAGATCGCCGAAGAACGTGGCTGTAGTTTGGGAGTAAGCATTTCATAAGTGATGATATCAGGTGGGAATCCATCTGTGGACGATGGAGAGCGATATGCGACTGGCACGAAGCAGTCTTCGTCGTTGCACCAACGCGAATCCGGATCATCCAGTGGTTCGCATTGTATGTCGTTACGATAGTATGTGATAGCATCACCTCCCCTACTGGAACGAACGTATCAAGACAAGGACATTCTCTGAATCGCGATCTTGACATCCGTAACCCCTGAATGCAACCGAGTCTTTTTTATAGAGATGAGATCCCAAGTATTTGTTGTCTGGCGCAACCGAAGCTCGGTACCTTTGCTGAAGACGCCTTGGACGTTCGTTTACACACAGGAAAGTGTTTTGGTTCTGAACAACGATCCGAGACACTTGTAGCTAGGAGGAAAGGTTGTGCCGACTGTTGTATGGTTGGCCGCTAGCCACTTTTTGTGTTATTACCGGAGAGGCACTTGGGGTTGGGTTCAGTGGCATTGTGATTAGCCCCTCTGACAACTCACTTTGCACAATGCATGGCGAGTGGCTGCAAAATTGCACAGGAAGATCCTCACTTCCTTCAGACCTGCTTCCGGTGTGTATTTCGAATAAGATCACTACTTCGTTTGCCCGCCGTGTTGATGCTTCAAGTCGGATGACAGTTTCGATCACCGTTCTGAGGATGGGGCCACAGTCTCCGTGACGGTGCTAACTTCAAAGACCGGTTCCGCACAGTAATGGACGGGTCACGGCTCGGCCAACTCCATGGGAATATCGTATGAATGATATGTATGTGGGAGGAGTGGGGGTTGGCTCCAATCCAATCGTAGATCACATACACGTGCCTCTCAGTATTTTTCTTTCTGTTTTACATTGGATATAGGGTGAGTTGACCGAACAGAGAGTGGTGCATACGGTAATCCATGGTCTCCTTGTAGCTGACTGTACTTGTTTGCAGCCATAGTGACAGGTACATTTGAGAACGGAGGATACCGGTCAGCTTAGCCTAATCTATTCGAATACTTGTGAATTTGTCCGGAAAGGGTTGGCAGTATTCAACCTACCACTTTCAAATGGTTCAGGGCTTGCCGCGTCACAAGAAATTCAGCCTCAATTTTCTGAGTAGTTGTGCCTGAAAATGACAAGACTCATATTCAGGAAAGCAGCACTGTTTAGTGAGCTGTATGTTTCTATCCGTCAATCGGGATATCGACCTGAAGGAGTATCCAGTGAACATCTCGAGAAGCTCGACTCTTGTTGATGTCCATCATCCTGACTAATTGGATCTACCTGGGGCAAGCAGATGCCCCATAAGATCACTACCAAGTGGTCTGCAAATGCGCGATAAATGTAGAACAATAGGCGAGGTGCTGCTCAACTGCGCGTTTAGTCATAAAATTCATCTTGGCGTGAAATATATCGCTATCATTCCATCAAATACCACATAGTTTAAAAATACTGAAACCCCCTGAATTGCAAACATATCCACTCCGCTCGAGTTGGTGTGGTATGTCTTCTAAGCTCGTCTCGCAGTGTCACAGACTGTACTGTAATTGAAAGCTTTCAATTGCTGGATAACTAATCGACGCACACATTTGTCCGGAGTACTGTGTTGCCTCAAAAACGGGACAAGTGGCTAGCCAACGATACCTTCAGAACGTGTAGCTTGATTACATAGTTTCCCGAGATTTCTAGACGATGTCGAGAAGAAAAGGTCAGTGGCAAAACCAGCTGCCTCGCTGCATGCGAATCACCTTGTCGCAATCAATAGCATATAATCAGCCTTTTCCGACGAGGAGACAGAGCGGCTAGTGGCGTGTACGGATCCGCAAATATCTTTTTACTTGTCATCCCTTCGGAACACTGGTTTATACTCTAATTCACAGACTATTATGGTGACATTTAGATGAACCGAGTACTGTTCAACTAGAAGTCGTATGCAATACATCCGGCAGAAATAACAAGAAAACGACCACTCTCTTCCAACATCTCATGCTAAGACTATTTCCAATGGGCACATCACGTCGCATCGCATCAAACATCAACTATTTGCATAAAGTCGCAACGCAGCCTAGACAGGCGATTCACTGGACAAAAGAAAATCAATCACCAAACATGTCTCGAGTGCAGATGCACATTGAATGTTGCCAGCCGGAACCACTGTGCAAGAACTCAAATGGTGCGAGCGGTTGTTTATTGTGACAAAGAGCATATACTACCTACATTATACGTAACTACAAACATTTCCACTCCTCTGCAAACGTCTTTCTAGAGATTGCGCGTCGAGCTCTTCTTCGTGACATTGTCAAGCGCGTCTTCGGCATTTCTTTCTAACGCATGTTTATCTGGGTCAGGACATCGGTCGTGTCCGCATTCGAGTAATTACTGTTTATTATTATTAGTATCCCAAAAGCACCGACTCCTGACGCAGAAGTATCTACTCCTGACTCACCACAATTACACCAATGTCAATCGGATTACTTGACTTACTGGTGTTTTGACTCTATAATTCACCGTAGCGCTTCTTTGAGCAGGAGTACACGGTTGATAAGTGCCACACTACAATGGTAGATTGCGGACAAAAGAGCCGAAGCTTAATATATCCCGTCGGATGGTCGGTTAGGGGCACCAAAAAAGGAGGAACAACGAAAAACTGAATTGCAAGATAAAATCTTGTCCGTCCGAGTAGTTCACACATGGTCTTATGCAATTCACAAACCTATCGATAGTAAATGGCAATGGCGTGATGAACAATCATTTCGAAAGACTGACATAGCTCTGAGTTCAATCTCTGTATCTAGTATGTCGTTTGGAAGCCAAGTTTCAGTTACTGCAACGATATCCATACGTTGTAGTTTCATGTTGATGGCAGACTTCTGGCAGTTTAGAGTAGAGGCCTTGAGCGTTGGTGTAGCAGCATTGTATTGGTTGACGAATTAGGAGCTCGGTTCGCAGGCACAAATATTGTCGGTTGTTACGCCAAAGCGAAACCAGAACACCGGTATGGTAGAAGGAAAATTTCGTAGCTAGCGAGAAGCGGTACATAACACTCACACATGTGAGCAGGTAAAAAGTTTATCCCGAGTCACTTGAACGCGAGAGCGATTACCAACTCGAAGCGGATCAGTGGGAGAAACTGCTTCATCATCATCAACAGCAGTACATCAGCCATTTGAACTGATGCTTCGCTGCCATACAACCATGAGGACCTATGAAATAAAGAATAAGAAGAGGGAGAGAAGGGGGACTTACCTGAAAACCTTAACCACCTAAGCAAACATTCAGGATCAAGGCACCTACACCTTGTGTAGACAACATACTGTCACAACTAGCTGGCTATCGTGCAAAGATAAGTCGGCATCGGCGAGAAAGCTTCCTTGCGGCTTTCCCTGCTCCGCGTCATAATCAGCCATTACCCCGCAGATAACTCAGCACCAAACACACTTTAAACAGTCAATACGATTAGGAGACGGCAGCAGACGTGCCACTGTGTCGGTTGCGAGTCATGTCCTGCAAAGTCTCGAGCCAAACACAAGGCGAGTCACGTAGACTCCAGCCCGGACGACGAGACGGACCAACGGCACCAAGTTTGATTATCAATAACTTCACTTCTTGCTGTCAAGTCAACTTCTGTCCACCTCGAGCTTTGCGCCACCCTACACCTGGTAGGCTAAATAAAGCCTTCCTAGATAAGCGGTGACCAGGCATATGTAGCACGTGCCCGAGCAAACGCAACATGCTCAGTGCTATCTGTTGTTCTAGGGAGCTGGCATGATTATCACCACCTAGTACTCGTCTACGCACATCATTGTTGCGGACACACTGGTGCCATCTGACACCAGCTGTGCTTCGCAGACAACGGTGATCTAAGACTTGTAGGCGCCTCAGATCTTCAGCCCGAAGGGGTCAAGTCTCACTACCATAGAGCAAAGCGGCCCTCAATGTGGCTTTGTATACACGGCCTTTCAGACGAAGGGAAACTCCCTTCTGTCGCCAATGATGTCGCAGGTTCAAGAAGGTAGCTCTGGCTTTTTCAATGCGTGCGTGACCTGACGTCAGTTTCTATGTGCTCATCATTGCTGATGCAGCTGCCAAGATAAGTGAAATGATCAACCACCCCGAATTCCTCGTTAGCAAGCGTCAAGGGGTCATCAAGTGGCTGGTGGTCCTGCGGCAACACTTTGTACTTTGAAGGTGCGAAGTGCACACCAAATAATGGGACCACTCTGGACAGGCTATTCAGGGTTGATTGTGCCATCCCAATATGGTCGTAAAGCAAGACGATATCGTCCACATAATTTAGATCAACTAAACTTTCACCAGGCAGCATTTCAACGCCTACATCGTGAGATTCCGCAAGGGAACACTCCATGATAGAATCTACGACGAAATTGAACAAAAATGGGGAAATCGGACAAACCTGAAGAACGCCACTTGTGGTCGGAAAGCTATCCGATAGGACACCGTAGACCCTGACGCGGCCTGTAGTGTTCGAGTATAGAGCACGAAGAATGTTCACATATTTTGTGGGAACACCTTTCCTCGCAATTATTTCGAACAGAATCGATTGATCGATTGAATCGAACGCACTCTTGAAATCAAGGAACACGGCTATATTCGGTCTGCGGTATGCGTGGCGTTGCTCTGACACCTGCCGCAAAGTGAATATATTTTCTCTACAGCCACGCCCTGGGTGGAAACCGGCTTGATCTTCCATAATCTGAGGTCCCCGTTCCGCAGTGAGGCGACGAACGATAATCGAGGCCAGTAATTTTGTCACAACCGGCGTTCGGCTAATACCCCATGTGGTTAGAACAGTCTGTGCGACTGTCCTTCTTGTATATTACCACTATAATCGATTCGCTCCAATTAACCGGGACAATTCCTTCCAGATATATTCGAATAGGGAGGTCAATGGTTTGCAGAGGACCTCACCTCTATCCTTAAATAGTGCAGGTGGGAGGGAATCCGGGCCGGCGGCACGAAAACGATTGAGGGCTGTGATCGCGTTTCAGACCTCCGCCTCCGAC
>CALYDF020008923.1:0-11213 GCA_944474145.2 Dicrocoelium dendriticum
AGTTGGTTAATAAATAAATGAAAAGTTATATCCTCGTTTGACAAAATTATGGTTATGGCAGATAAGCGTTGAGATGCATAATACGGCTAAACCTTAGTAACGAGAGGTTATGGGGCTAAATTGAGGGGCGCAAAGTCGCTTTTCTTGTAAATGGGTAGGAATCGTGACCTTCCTAGACCATAAATTGTGTGCACTTTTCGAGCCACGTATTTCCGAACAATTAGCCCTGTCCTTTCGTATGCATACGTTCAACTTTTTCTGCGACTCTGAAAACCGCTTGATCATGCCAAAAGTTGTGCCTCGTTTCAGAGGCAATAAACTATTTGTTTATTTAATTAATTTATATTAAATAAATAAATAATTATATTATCGACGAAACGAGTCACGCCAGTACAGGCGTGCTCACTGGTTGACAGAGCCCTAGAAAAACCAAAAGCGTGTGCACACCACACGACAGAAATAGGTGTTGGCAAGGTACATGGCTTGCAAATTGCACATAATTTTTCATAGGAATGATGCAGGGATGAAGTGCTTGATCATTGGTCAAAGCAAAAGGTGGCGTCGAAGCGCTGTACCATCAGTAAATGTTTCCGTTACGGAAATCCTGGCTGCGGGTTCGCATGGTTTTGGGGACTGAGCTGCGTTTATTGTCTCAAGAAATGTTACTCCTACCGGGATCGACATCTTAAAGTAAGAGCGGGAGGACCCTGTGTGTTCGTTAGATGGCAGTCTATCAATCGCCTGAAACTTATCTGTCTGCAAACCTGTGATAAGCTCCAGTAAATTGTTTGCTACTACTCTGGTATATAATACGGCTTGTTGGCGGGTGGGTAGTATCCTCGGTTAGAATAAGTTCCACTCGTAACCACGTCTCAAGTTGCCCACACTGATAGAAGAACTGGTAAAGCTCACCTCCAAGCTCTCCCCTTAGGATGCGTCTGGTGTGGCGGAAGTCAGCGCAACGGCTGCGATATGCTATTGAGAACAGTTTCAACCTATTATGCTGTAGGGTGCAGGGAGGTCCCAAAGCTCCGTTATAGATTTAAACCACGCCCCTGCAACCACTGCAAATGTTTTTCTGCTTTCTTTAGGGTGTAGGCGGCCTGGAGACCATTTTCCTGCACCGGATGTACTTGCGAAGCTAATAAAATGCTTAACGGTTCCGGCGTAACTCTGAAGTACGGACTTTACAGCGCCAAAAGCGGCATGTTGGATGCCGCGGCAATCTGTGGGTCAAGGGACGTCTTGAGATAGAGCGGGACGATAACGCCCGGGTATACCTCATCCTCGACACTCTTGGGGAGACATCCGCTGATATGATACGCACCGAACGGATCCAGACCACCAATTAGGAGAACAGCAGAGGTGTGGCGGTGTACCGGGATTCGTCTCTCGGCGGACACGTGCATTTGGTCAAGCGGGGCTTTGTGTCTGTCGACATCCACTGGACAAGATAATCCTGAACAAGGTTTGTGGTCGTCAGCGTAAAACCAGACAGTCCAGTTGAGGTTTTAATTAGAGATCGTTACTGCACAGTTAGTAGAGCTCTACTCTAAAGACGGAGCCTTGGGGAACTACACTGGTTATAGACAAGGGACGGAGAGTGGTTCTTTCACATTCATGTGCATGGCGTTTGATTGCAAGCAGTCAGAAATCCCGGACAAAACGTTATCGGGGACTCAGGCATTCGTAATTAGAGCAGAAGACTTTTGTGCGACACTTTGACAAATACCTAACTGAAAGAGAGGAAGAAGACAGCTGTGGCAGTCTGGCGATTCCCCGGTTTGCCAGCGTAAAATTATAACTAAAATTATTTCATTGTACACCTAGGTAACCGGTGTGGTTTGTGGAATTGATTGCTGAGTTTGAATGCTTGACATGACCATCGCCATTTTTGCTTGGCGCTCGCTTCGGTTGCAACTCGCGACTGCCCTGTGTGCTGTGCATGCCCCTTTCCCCTAGCTGGAGCGTCCACGGTGTCGTTCCTTTATAGCTAGATAACAGGGAATCTTTACTGTACCAATAAATGTTTCCCTGCAACTCGCTCTGTCTTCTTGAATCGCTTTTGGGCTCCCGGTACAGGCCACAATCACTAAATTGGTGACCCTGACTCCGGAACAATCTCAGCGCCGGATATTTCGAACTTTTCTCCGGGGAGCTCGTTCCATTTATTTTTCACATTTTGCGGTTTATTTTTCAAACGGTTGCCTATTTTTGCGTCATTTTTAAGCCATGGAATCTGTAGACCCTAACGTAGAGCCTTTGCTAAGCGTTGCATCTCTCCCTGTTCCATCTTTTTGGGACGTGGATCCTCTTTCGTGGTTCGTTCAGCTTGAGGCTGCGTTTTATAACCACAGAATCACTTCCGACTACGCGAAGTATAGCAAGCTCCTGTCCCATCTCCCCAAGGAGATATCAAGGCAGGTTCGTGACGTTATCATTTCTCAGACCGTAAACCGCTATGAGGCTCTCAAGGAAGCCACGATTAAGCGTGTTATGCCCTCTGAGAAAGTTTGCCTGCAACAGCTTTTCAGGGATCTGCAGCTGCGCGACAAACTGCCCTCAACCCTGCTACGAGAGATGTAGCAACCCCTTGGTTCCTCAACCATGGACGAGACGTCACTTCGCGAACTACAGCTACAGCAGTTACCGTAAAACACGCAAGCGATTTTCGCTACAGTGAGCTCCGTTTCGCTCACTCAACTGGCAGGTTTAGCGAATCGAGTTATTGAGCGATCACAGCCACAAGCCGACACCAGCATGATCAATGACGTCGTGTCTCACGGCACTTCTATCACTGGCTTACAGTCAACTATAGAAGCCCTGCAAACACAAGTTGCGACACTTAGTCGACAGGTCCAACCGTTTACTACGAAACGTCGTCGTCATAGCCGCTCAAAATCGCCCTGCAAACGTTCTAAGTCAAGCAACAAGCAGGCTAGCTCTTGGTACCATCAACGTTTTGATACCGCAGCTCATAAATGTGTAAAGCCTTGCAACTTCGCGGAGAAGCAGGAAAAATTCTCGGCCGGTCCGTAACGGCGACGGACGCGACCGACGAACACCAAAGTCGCCTCATCCGCGTTAGGGATTTAACTTCCGGCACCGAGTTTCTAGTCGACAATGGTGCCGAAGTCAGTGTTATACCCCGTAGCCCGGATGAGGTCGTCTCGCCATCGCCGAACAAGCTGCGTGCGGCCTATGGCACACCAATCGCAACTTTCGGCGAAAAGCTGCTAACACTCAATTTAGGCCTCCGGCGAACCTTTCGCTGGCATTTCATAATCGCTGCCTAGCCTTTCGCCATCATAGGCATAGACTTTCTTCAACGCTTCGACCTCATCGTCGACGCTAAAAAGAAGAAGCTTAGCGACTTCAGGACATAGCTCATTGTTATCGGGACTAGCGCCAACGTGGCTGCTATCACTCCCGTTCGTGTCCTACCTCAAGCTTCACAACCTTATCTAGAACTTTTCAACAAGCATTCTAAACTCGTTCGCGTTCCGAACCACTTGCCTCCTGTGACGTCAAATGTCATGCATCACATTTGCACTAGGGGCCCACCTGTTTCGGCCCGCCCTCGCAGACTAGTCCCGGACAAGTTCAAAGCTACTAAGGCGGAATTCGAGCAAGTGCTCGAACTGGGAATCAACCGCCCGTCCAAAAGTCCATGGGCATCACCATTGCACATGGTGCCGAAGAAATCCGGTGACTGGCGCCTCTGTGGTGACTACAGGGCATTTAACAAAGTTACCGTTCCGGAAAAGTGCCCCATTCCGCACATGCACGACTTGACCTCAGCTCTAGCTGGTAAGTCTAGCTTTAACAAAATCGACCTAGCTCGCGCCTACCATCAGATACCTGTCGCGCCAGACGATATTGCTAAAACAGCAGTCATCACGCCATTCGGCCTATCCGAGTACCTCAGAATGCCTTTCGGCCTCAGCAACGCTGCCCAAACTTTTCAGCGTTGCATACATGAGGTAGCGCGAGGACTCGAAGGCGTTTATCCTTATCTAGATGACATCCTCATCGCCAGCTCTTCTGATGAGGAACATCTTCAGCACCTCGAAGCTCTCTTTCAACGCTTAACACAGCATGGGGTTACCGTCAACCCCGATAAATGCGAGCTTGGCCAAAGCTCCATCGACATTCTTGGCCACCGCATATCCGCCTCAGGTATCGAAGTTCTGCCAGACAAAATCCAGGCACTGAAGGACCAGCCTACTCCCAGTTCCTTCAAACAGTTACGCCGATTCCTTGGCCTGGTCAACTATTATCGACACTTCATATCTAACTGCGCGAGCATTGTTCATCCAATGACTGACTAGTTCCGCGATAAACAACGGTCTTCTTATTTTGCAGACGCCGCGAGACTGTTTTTTGAGAAGCTCAAAGACGCTATCTCCAACATGGCGCTTCTCACACATCCAGACACATCTGCACCACTCTCCCTGACAACTGCCGCATCCGACACTACCGTGGGTGCAGTTCCTCAACAACTCATCGACCATCGATGGATTCCTCCAGGTTTCTTTTCGAAACGTTTACAACCTGCCGAATCGCGTTACAGCATTTTCGGTAGGGAACTGCTGGCTGTCTACCTAGGTATCCGACATTTCCGTCACTATCTCGAAGGTCGACATTTTACACTCTTCACTGATTACAAGCCATTGATCTACGCAATCAATGGCGCAACGAACAAGTATTCTCCGCGGGAAACTAGACACCTAGACTACGTTGCTCAGTTTACGACAGACGTACGACATGTCTCAGGTGCTCTCAATCCCGTCGCGGATGCGCTTTCACGTATTCAGCAGATCAGCTTATCGCATGGCACCAACACCGACCTAGCCGTCCTGATTGCTGCCCAACAAGCTGATCCTTACCTAGACAAGCTACGACGCAACACCTCGTTGAAACTACGCGAAGTCCCACTAGCTTCAGCTGAGGGGACCATTCTTTGTGACGTCTCACAAACTTCTCCCCGACCAGTAGTTCCTACTTCGATGCGTCGACTAGTTTGCAACGCTCTACACAACTTGTCTCATCCCGGCATACGTGCTTCGCAGGAACTCGTAACTGAACGCTTCGTATGGCCCAACGTCCATCGCGATGTCCGCTTTTGGGCACGCGCATGCTTAGGGTGCCAGCGCGCCAAGGTATACGGACACACCAGAAGCCAACTTGGCGTCTTTCCCGCTCCTGACTCTCGCTTTGCACACGTCCATGTCGACCTGGTCGGACCTTCGCCTCCATGCAAAGGCTACGTGTAACTCCTCACTTGTGTCGACCGATTCACGCGTTGGGCAGAAGCAAATCCGATAGTCCCCTGCTCATCCGAGACAGTTGCGCAAGCATTCCTCGAACGCTGGGTAGCTCAATTCGGTTGCCCAAGCGTAGTCATCACTGACAGAGGATCACATTTTGACGAATCCTTCAGCAAACTGCTCAACGTTCTTGGTTGCCAACATAATCGAACCACCGCATACCACCCTGCAGCTAATGGGATGGTAGAAAGGTTCCACCGGCAACTCAAAGCCCTACTCTGTGCCCAATCTAGCACATCCAAGCACGAAGCACTTCCGCTCGTTCTCTTAAGCACAAGAAACACGATTAAAGCGGATTTGCACGCCACTCCATCGTCACTAGTCTTTGGATGCACACAACGCTTACCTGGTGAACTCGTCTCACCAAAAGCGCCAACAACCTTCGACTATGGCGACTACGCAGCTCGCCTATCTCATCACATGCGACATCTTCAGCCTGTGCAACCCAGAGCACAAAGCTTGCGTATCAACGTGGAGGAACGCTTAACTACTTGCACGCACGTGTTCGTTCGCACTGACAGTGTACGCCGGCCACTTCAACCTCCTTACTCTGGTCCGTACCGTGTCGTACGCAGAAGCGACAAGACGTTTACCGTTGACTACAATGGCAAGACTGAGTCGATCAACGTCAATCGACTCAAGCCAGCATTACTCGACAAGTCTGACTCTTCGGTGCAACAAGCACAAACACAGCCTGCGCCATCACAGTTCACCCCGCAACCTCAGACGAGTCAGTGCGCAGAACCGACAACATCAACCTACAGCACTCCTACTCGCCCTACTATCAATCGACACGGTAGGAAGCTCAAGCCTCCAGTTCGTTTTCGGACGTTGTTAGCACTCACTATTTTACATAGAACGTGTATCTACAATTTTCTGCCTTTACCAAACGTTTTTGAAAACCCACAAAAAGGATCAAAACGTTTTGAAACTACCAAAAAAAGAGCAAAACCTTTTGAAAACCCAAAAACTGCTTTGCATGTTTTTCGTTTTACCCTCTTTTGAGCATTGCTATGCGTATATGCTGCTTTTTTATTTTACTTTCCATATCACCGCCGGTTGGCTGCACCTCGGTTTCACTTTTCCCTGGATCCCCGCACGTCAACTGGAAGTGGAACGAACTTCCTGCTCAACCGCTTACGTGAACTTTACTAACCGTCCCCCACAAACAGTATTTTTACCGTTTCGACACCGTAGGGAAGACACGGGTGTGAGCCCGTTAGGTTCCGATTGCATGGTTCTTCCCCAGCCGCTGCATCAGGTTTCACAACCTGGTCTCGCAGAAGGCTGGCGCGCGACGGACAGTCCTCACGTAGACGGAAGGGCTGCTTACACAGTCCCTTCTAGGAGAGGGCTATGTAGCAGTCTGGCGATTCCCCGGCTTGCCTGTGTAAAATTATGACTAAAATTATTTCATTGTACACCTAGGTAACCGGTGTGGTTTGTGGAATTGATTGCTGAGTTTGAATTCTTGACATGCCCATCGCCATTTTTGCTTGGCGCTCGCTTCGGTTGCAACTCGCGACTGCCCTGTGTGCTGTGCATGCCCCTTTCCCCTAGCTGGAGCGTCCACGGTGTCGTTCCTTTATAGCTAGATAACAGGGAATCTTTACTGTACCAATAAATGTTTCCCTGCAACTCGCTCTGTCTTCTCGAATCGCTTTTGGGCTCCCGGTACAGGCGACAATCACTAAACAGCAAGGTGTCGCCTCATGTCCGTTGCTTTGGCCTATGAGTGTCTGGCAGGAAGCTAATTGGAGATGCTGGTTCATGCCCTGTGGGATCCGTGCCGCGTGGGAGAGCATACGCATTAGCCAACGCAGTGATCGTTGAGGAAACACTTGGTTATGCTTTCTATGATTTTGCAGACCATTTCTTTAGACATATAGGTCACTAGTTCTCGTGGTACTGCCAGTCACGTCCTTTGTAGTTAAGCATTACAATCGCTGCCTTACAAGCGCAAGGTAAGCAATCCTCCGCTAGTGAGAGCCTCAATACTTGGAACAATGGCTTGACGATGTGATCGGCCGACGTCCTGAGAACTAGTAGGTATAATCCATAGAGGCCTGGTGTGCTGTTATGGTTGGAGTCTCGAATTACTAGCATGACCACCTTGACGCTACTTTCAACTTATTACAGCGTTGGGGAGCACATGGGCACACCGTTGTTGGGCAGCGGTGTCAATAAGGAGTAGACAGCTGACTAATGAGAGGTCAGTGGCTTGGATTTCTCGTCAGTACGCTTTACAGCGGCAGATAGTGTAAGCATACCAAAGTCCGTCAGGTATGAGCTCAGACTTTTTGGGTACGTTTTGGATTAAACAGCCAAGCATTGTACGTATTAAGCCCGTTTCTGGCGTTTTCGGAGTTCATAGGTTACTAAAAGTACTTCGATTGCAGTTATGTACTTTGTATACGCTCCACCATTTACGTCGTCTGCTCAGTAAGAACCTTAGCTCCCGTTCGATCCAAGGGCCTTTTGTAGAACGGTCTAACTTTGGACCTCGGGACCCTTCAAGGTTTGATGGTCATCATAATAGAAAGTAGTAGGGAGTGACAATGCGGTAGTTATCACACAATACAACCACATAGTAAGCTTTTACAAAGGTTTTCAAACGTCTCGGTCAAACCAACGCTAGTGAGCATGGGCTTCTAAGTAGAATTCCGTAAATTAGTGACTACCTAGATGATGCGCGCCGCATAATCTTTACGCTTGTGTTGCCTATGTATGCACGTATCTGCCAGAAGCCACATAGTGCATATCTAGCTTAAGGTGGAAAGAAGTTTTTTACTGACGCTACAACATATTGTTTTTCGTAGTCAATAGGTCACAATATCAAGGACGTCTACTTCCTGTGTATCCGAACCGCAGATTTCGAAGTTGGTGATTCCGGAAGGCTGTAGCGGGCCGGACCCGCGAAACATTTAAATGGAGCGCACATCATGGCCTGGCAGAATAGCCTGATGTAAAGACGTTTAGGGTTACTGATTTCTAACACAGAAAGCAGCTCTCACACTATAGACCTGCTACGTTTAAACAAACCTGTGTTATGCATGTTAATTAACGTTAGTATTTTATTAGTTACAAGCACATGCTTATTATTGGTTGTTACCTTATGCTACGAAATAAATATCGTTTAGTACAAAGTGCAAAAAGAATATCCTAATCAAAAAATAAATAATGTTGGTTTCGATTCTTGTTAGCAATATAAGTATAATAAACTCTTATTATGTCTATTATTTGCCACAGAACATTGGCACATAATATCTTGTACAGACCCTACTTAGCTGATGCCCTGTATCTTAATTATATCCTTTCAAATATTCTGTTCTGTATCCTGTTCTATATCCTTTGTTATTCGCAGCTACCTATAGGCACTTCGGGTCTTACCCGCGCCCTTCCGTCGCTGACATGTAACCCTCGCACTCTTCAGTTTCTAATCTTTAGGCCCATATGTTTGAAATTAGTACAAGTGCAGGTGTTTTTCAGACATGGCTCCCGCACACCACTTCACCATGTCAGATCACCGTCTTGTAAAGAGGTACGTTTTACTTGATTTATGCTTTTTTTGTCTAGGCATTTTGGACCCTTGATTTCACTCAAGACTTACCTCACACTATTTATCCCTTTAAACTGATTGATATTTGTTCCAAAGAAACCGTAGAAATCTCGACAGTTGTTAATGTTCCCGTTGCTTTCAAGCTTCCGGTAAAATTGGTTTTCATTTATGAAGATAAATAAAGGGAGGATCCTACACCGGAGAATTAACAAAACAAGGTCAGCAAGAAGCGTTTGAACTCGGCAGACGCCTGAGACAAGATTATTGTGAACACGCTGGTTTTTTGTCACAATCACCCAACCTGTCGAATATATAGTTGGTCATCGGGTTTGTGTTACGCGATTTTAGCTGCAGGTCCACTTACATTCTCCGGACTATCAAATCTCTCAGGTGTTTAGCTGCTGGCCTTTTCGGGACCGACCATACTTCGGCAAAACCTGGTAACTTCCTCGCTCCTCCCTAACCAGTTTTTGTAGCTGAAACTCTCGAAATATATGTCGATCAGCTTGACAGAGAAATCCTTTTTCCAAATCCGTCTATCTCCCCTGGCTTATACCAGCTATCCCAAGAAGGTGCGGAAGAGGCATCTAGCTCTCGGCCTCATCAAGATCTGAAACAGAAGTTGAGGACTAAACTGGGTGTGTCTTGTTTTCTGTGCATGATATTTGTAAGCTATTGAATTCTGTATACCTTGTCCCATGCTTTAAGGCTGATTTGTTAGCCGTTGATCTACCCATGCAACGTCTTCATAAGCTGCCATATTTTCATTTAAATATCTTAACTTTTGCTAGGTTTTTCAACTGCGGCGTGTTGAGGTCACATTCAGCGCACACGCGAGGCATTGTAGGGACCTGGAGATTCCCTCGTATGACTGTGTAAACTATTCTAAAATATATTCAAATTCTAGCTTTCTTATGTATTAAGAAATTAGGCAGTTTGCCTGTTGGGACGTTGTTCAGGTTTGTTTGAAACACAAACACGATTTCCGCCTTTGGCGCGCGCGTATCGACTTCGAACTACGCTCCGTCCATGTTAAATCCATTGCCTTTGGTTGCTCGTCTAGTCTCCTACCGGATATATAACGCAGATCATCGCGCCATAGCTTTTGTGGCCACAACACTCATTGGTTGTGAAACCTCAGTACTTGCAACGGATTTTGCACGATGCGTATTACGTTTACTTGGCTCGACACCTTTTCGACGCCTACTTGACCTACCTACCTACTTGTTAAAAGCACTCGGAAGCTGGGTGAACACTGTGCATCAGGGTCGGGTATTAGAGACTGTTCATTGAGTTTCTTCAAGCATTCATCACTTTCCCACGTTTTCGCCTATCACTGGAGCTACTATCATATAGTATATTTTACCATACATGTAGTTGTATATTGATTTTCATGGAAGTAGTAATGTCCGTCCGATTATGACAAGACTGCTCATTCCGACAGTTCTTCCACAGTGAGGTTCCACAGCGATCGGTCTTTGGCCCACTGTTGTTCTTTACACAAGCTGCCCAAAGTGTTGTTTGCACCTGACGAATTTCCGGTGCTCAGTTACCAAATCCGATGGACCCCATTATTTACGACGTACATTTGATAGACTTTGGGACTGGTCATTTCTGTTTCTGACCAATTAATTATGCCAAGTGTTCTGTCCTACACCTAAACATAATCACTTAGCATGTTATATGATTAGTGGAAATGAGACCTCAGGTTTTCCAACTGGTAGACTGGGGTGGTATTCTGTAACCCGATTACAGGTTAGCTCAGGCCTTCAACAACAACAGTATATCAGCCATTTGAATTGATGCTTCGCTATAGTACAACCATGATGACCTACCGAATAAATAATAATAAGAGGGAGGAAATACCTTAATGCCCTAAGCAAACATTCAGGTTCAAGGCGCCTACACCTTGTGTAGACAACATACCGTCACAAACAGCTGGATATCGTGCAAAGATAAGGCGGCATTGGCGAGACAGCTTCCTTGGAGCTTTCATTGCCACGCGTCATGATCAGCCATTACCCCGCAGATAACCCAGCACCAAACACACTTCAAACAGGCAATCTGACTAGGAGACGGCAGCAGACGCGCCATTGGTGTCGACTGCGAGCCGTGTCCTGTAAAGTCTCGAACCAAACACAAGACGAATCACGTGGACTCCAGTCCGGAAGGCGAGAACGACCGACATCACCCAGTTTGGTCTTCTGTAACTTCATTTCCCTTAGCTAAGTCAACTTGTCCACCTCGAGTCTTGCGCCATCCTACACCTGGCAGACTAAACAAGGCCCTCCTAGGTAAGCGTTGACCAGACATAGGTAGCACGC